>JAKWJA010000983.1:0-119524 GCA_027704765.1 Solanum habrochaites | reverse complement strand
GTGCACCAAATGCGATTGATGGTATGATCGTGAGTCGTTCGATGCACACGACGGACAACACGCCGGGCGTGCATTCAATCATTGCCCTGGGCAGCAACACAAGCGATAACTCATCCATGGCAATGACATGCATCGCCCTTACATTGCACTCACGATTGGACGACCTCTAGAGTTGCATTGTATTATCATCGCCTTTCTAAAGTGACATCTATATTATTCATATAAAAATAAAAAATATAATAGTTTTTTTTACAAACAACTAAACCAATTTAAAGATATGAACCATGTTCAATCTCAAAAAAATATGCAGAACAAAAAATAATCGTGTCATACGGATTTTGATCCCAAAGTTCGATCATTTGATGTTTCAGTAAATGAAAGTTAACTAAAAAAAGTAGTTGTAAATTTTGTAAATTTTAACGACCATAAGCTTTGACTTGGAATGTGCAGTTGAGGCGATTTTTTTCTCAACTTTTATTTTACTATATCGCGGAGCGCGAAAATAGGCATTTGGACTAGACTATCCAAAAACATCCTTTAACTTCAGTCATTTTGAATTTCTTCTCGTAATTTTGAAGAAAATTGAATTCTTATTTGCTACGAAATCTGATAAGAAGAAAATGATTTTTTATTTCAAAATACCCTTGTAACACATTTGAGAGTTAAATTTTAATTTTGATGATAATCACTTTTATTACAAAAGATTTTATCCGTCAATTTTACATTTTCCCTAATGTTGGGACCAAACATTGTCCGCACTACTCGAGCGGTGGCATGCATCGTTGGACCTTGATTGACATGTCACCATGATCACACTACGTAGGCTTGGGCATTCAATCCAGAGCCCTTTGGTCACCACAACATTGGAAGATGTCGGCCGTGGGCAATGCCATAACGCTTTAAATGAGGCACAAACGGTAAGGACGAAGTCGGGCATGGCATACATCCAATCAGCCCTTTGAAAGAATACAACGATCAGACTCCTCGGGCGTGGCATGTTATCATCCCCCTTTGACAGCACCACACACACGATCGGACGTCGTCGGGTGTGGCAAGCCCGTCATGACCCTTGGGAATCACACAACACTCGAACGCTGTCAACCTGGATCATACCATCATCGTCATTTGGATGCACACACGGAGCAGCTAACGTCGGGCGTGGCAGTCCATCATTGCCCTTGGGCAGTTAAGACACATCGGATACTTCATCCATGCAAATTACAATCATCGCCCCATTTGATTGCACTCCAACGATGGACGACATCTACGTCATTCTATCATCTCCTTTCTAGTTTTTACGATTTATTTATTCATATATAAATAAAATATAATAATTTGTTTAAACACTAACTAAACCAATTTGGATTGGACCATTTAGATCTCAAAAAATATGCAGAATAAAATAATTGTGTCATACGTATATTTTGAGCCCAAGTTTCGAACATGTGCAATTTCATAAATCAAGATTGAAACAAAAAAAAGTAGTTGTAAATTTGTGAAAACTTTTTAAATGACCATACTTTTTGACTTGGATTTCCGATTGAGCTATTTTTTTTCTCAACTTGTTATTTTTACCGTATATCTAACGCGAAATAACATTTGGACTAGACGATTTTCAAAAAACCATCCTTTATACTCATGCAATTTTGAATTACTTCTCCTGATTTGAAGAAAATTATCATTCTTATTGCAACGAATCTGATAAAAGAAAAATAGTTTTTTAATTTCAAATACTTTGTAACACATTTGAGAATGAAATTTTTTAATTTTGGATCATCAATTTTATGACAAAAAGTTTTATATCCCTTCAATTTTATAACATTTTTCCCTAATTTTGCACACATTTGTCGAACGACTTCGAGCGTGCATGCAATCAAGACCCTTGGGCACACAAACGTTGGAACATGTCCGTCCGTGGCACTGCCATCATCGCTTTATGAATGTACACCACGGTTCACACAAGTCGGGCATTTGGCAATCAGTCATCACCCTTTGAAATCACACCCGATCATACCGACATCGGGCCGTGGGCATTTATCATCCCCCTTTGAAGCACACACAATCGGACGTCGTCGGGCCGTGCATGCAACCCGCATTGACCGGGGAAGCACACACGTTTTGACGACGTCAGGCTTGGCATGCCATCATCTACATTATAAGCACACGTCGGTCAAAGATGTAAGGCGTGACATTCATAATCGCCACTCGGGCAAGCACATGCGCAGACAAACGTCATACGAAGCATTCCATCATCGCCCTTGGCAACAAACACGGTCTGACACGTCGGCAGGCATGACTCATAGACCTTGGCCAGCATCGACGTTTCATACGATGACGGCGTGGCAGGACATCATCTCCCTTGGAAAGCATACAGACCTGGATGACGTTTAGCCGTGGCATGCCATCATCATCTGCCCTTGAAAATATACATGGTCGACGATGTCTGGTTGGGTGTTATCATTTCCATTGGACTTAACATACGGTAGGTTCGAATTTGGGGCGTGCAATTCTAATCATCTCCCTGGGCCAGCACACAACCCTTCGGACGCCGTAGGTCCGTTAAATGCCATTATTTCCCTTTCCACTTTCCCCTTTGGAAAGTAAACACGGTCCACTAAACGTCGCGTGCATGCCATCATCTCCATTGGACTGCATACACGAACAGATGACGTCGGCGTTGCATCAGTTATCGCCCTTTTGTGCACACTGGGGTCAAACGATTTTGGGAGTAGATTTCCATTAAGCAGCCTATGGATATCACACAACTGGCGTACAGGTTGGCATACAGGAACAGCAATGTCTTTGGGATTCATAGACGTCGGATGACATTGAGTGCTCCCAATCGCCCTTGTCCTGCACATACATAGGAGACATCGGGGGCGTATACATGACCATAAGCCCTTTTGCAGCACACAATCCGTATGACATAGGCGTTACATCCATCATCACCGTAGGGAAGCAAACACGGATTATGACGTTTCTTGTGGCATGCCTTCTCCCAATGACAAACATACATGGTCGGACAACTCGACTGCATGACATGTCATCATCCCCCTTGGACAGACACAAACACACCAGGAACTACGTATTGCATGGCATGCCATCATTATTGCCCTTGGGCAGTACAAATCACGACTTGAGTGTGTCAGGCAATCAATCCGTCCTTGGAAATGCATAATACACAATCAATGACGTAGGGCGTGGCAATTCCAGCAAAAAAAAAAATGGCCCTCGGGCAGCCTCACACGGTCTATGACGTTGGGCTGGAAATTACGATAAGCGCCATTAAGGCACACACGCGGTCTTAAATGAATCGATTTGGCATTCCATCATCGCCTTTGGCAACACACACGTCGGACGCCGTCACGCGTGCCATTCCCTGCATGGCCCTTTGGCAGCACCCACGGTCGATTAAATGGGGCCGGCAAGATTTATTGCCTAGGGGTATACGACGCGGTCGGACGACATATGGCATGAATTGCCAATTTTTTGCCTTGGAATGCCACATGGTGGGAAGACGCTGGCGTGGCATTCCACATCGCCCTTGATAGATACCGTCGTACGACGTGGGGCCGGTGCAATTCCATCATTGTCCTTGGCAAGCCTACACGGTATACGAACGTCGGTGCATGACATCATTGCACTTGGATAGCAATGCTCGTCATAGCGAGTCGGGCGGCATGTATCATCGCATTGTAATGAATACAGAGTGGTTGATTTCGACATGCATACCATAATCGCACTTGGAACAAGATACCCAGGGTCGGATAGAATTTCCCTGTTGTGGAGTCCATCATCTCCCTTGCACAACATACACGGTCAGGACATACGTCGGGTGGCCCCAGGCTATCATCGCCCATGAAAGAAAAAATGATCGACGACGCGGGTTTGGCATTATCACATCTCCCTTGACAACACACACATCGGACAACGTTGCGCGTGGAATGCTGCTGTTACATCGCCCTTAGCCAGCAAAGCTTTCGGACGACGTTGGGCGTGGACATGCCCATCTTTCACCCTTGGAGAGAAGCACATACGGTGGCTTACGTCGAGGCGTGGCATGCCATCATCTCCCTTTGACAGCAAGATTGGCGAACAATCTCAGGCGTGGCAATACCATCATTCCTTGACAACACACAAATGGACGACGTCGGGTGTGGCAATTCCCACATGGACCTTGCAACACACCGGTCAGATACTCGGTGTGGCATGCCCATCAATCTCCTGGGGGGGCACACACAAATCAGTGCCATCGTGCGTTGACATGCCACATCTCCCAAGGATCGAACCCAATCGTGCGCGTCGTCAAGAATGGCATGCCATCATCCCTTGGACAGTCAACACACTCGCACTACGTCAGTGTAGAATGCCAGGCATTTCCCTTGTCCAGCACCCACACGGTTGACAAACGTCATGCTTGTCAGGGCCATCATCACGCCTGGACAGCATACCAAGATCGTATTTGTCGGGCATAGAAGACATCATCACCCTTGGACAACATACACATTTGGACATTACAATCAGCGTGGAATGTTATCATAGCCCTTGGACTACACCACGTTGGATGACGGTGTGCGTGCAAGATATAAATCGCCCTAGGGACCCCACATCTGCGGACAACGTCGGCCGTTAAATGCCACTCATTGCCCTTGGACAGCACACACGGTCTGACGATGTCAAGCTGGCATAACATCAATCCCCTTGGATGATACACGGATAGACGATGTCAAGGCGTGGCATTCCTCAGTTCCCTTGGCAGTCCACCCAATCGGATAACGTCATCCTTCATCCATCATCGCTTTGGATTGCACTCCGATGGACGACATCGGGCGTGGCATTTCAGCATTGCCTTCTATTTTACATTTATAGTATTCTATATAAATTAAGATATGACCACATTAATCCTCAAAACATATGCATCATAACAATAATAGTGTCATAACGATATTCGAGCCCAACGTTCAATCATTGGATGTTCTCACCAATCAAGATTGAATTCAAAAAAAGTAGTTTAAATTTTGGTGAAGGTTAACGTCCATAACTTTGATTCGGATGTCCGATTGATGTGATTTTTTTCTCAATTGGATATTTTTCGAATATCTAACGCGAAAATAGGCATTTGGAACAAGTCTTTTCCCAAAACAGAATTATACTCATTAATTTTAAATTTCCCTTCCAATTGAAGAAATTATAAGTGTTTTATCGATACGATTCTGATAAAAAGAAAATAGATTTTGGGGATTTCAAATACTTTGTAGACACATTTTAGTATAAAGTTTTTATCTGTAATATTAAATTTTATGAAAAAAAAAAAAAAAAAAAAGTTTAATCCCATTCATTTTACATTTCCCTAATTTTTGCACACACCTCGAACGACTTCGAGCGTGGAAAATGCAAATATTCTCGCCTTTGCAGACAACCCACGCTCACTACTACGTTAGGCTTTGCAAATTCATCATGCCCTTGACGCATAAACATTGGACAACGTCGGCCTTGGCACTGCCATCATCGCTCTTGGAATCACACATGTAGGCATAAGTTGGGCATGGCATATCATCTTCACCCTTTGAAAGCATACACGTCAGCGACTCGGCGTGGCATGTTTATCATCCCCCTTTGATAGTACACACACGATCAAAACAACGTTCGGGCGTGGGGGAATGCCCCGTATGGAGCTTGGGAATCACACACTCGGTCTATGGACGTCGGCGGGCATGCATCATTGCCATTAGTAAGCACACTCATCAGACGATGTCGGGGCGATGACATTCCATATTTCCACTAGCAGCCACGCTGTCGGATAACCTTAGGGTTGCATGCCATCATCGCCTTGGGCAACAAACACTGTCTGACTATACGTTGGGCGGGGTATGACATCATGACTTGGCCAGCACAGACGGTCGTGACGTGACATGTGTTAGACCATTCATCGCCTTTGGAAATCATACACTACATAGATGAAATGTTAAGCCCGGCATACCATATCGCCCTTGGAAAGTATACTGGTCGTACGACTCTAATGTTGGCGGGTTATCATCTCCTGGCCAGCACAACCACGTCCGGGGACGACGTAGTCCATTAATCCATTTTGTCCCAGTTGACAGTACACACGGTCCGCGACGTCGATGTGGCATGCCACAATTGCCTTTGGGACTGGCATACAACGAAAGACGACATCGGGCTGGCATGCCACATGGGTCCTTGGGCAGCATAGACGGTCGATGATGTTGATTTGTTGTGGGCATGCTATAGTCGACCTTGTACTTTACATACAGTAGGACATCATCGGGCGGACATGATAACATGGCCCTTGGGTAGCACACACAGTCGGACGACATCGGGCGTTACATGCAATCATCGCACTTGGGATGCACACACGGTCGGATGACATTGCGCGTGGCATGACATTCGCCCTTGGACAACACACACAGTCGCATACGCCGAGCATGACATGTCATCATCCCCCTTGGACATCACACACCATGGGACTACGTATGGCGTGTCATGCCATCGTCGCCCTTGGGCAGCACATACGGTCGTACGACGGCGAGCGTGGCGATCAATCATCAGTCCTTGAAAACATACATCATCTGACGACGTCGTGCGTGGCATCCACCAACGGCCTTTCGAGAACACACGCGACGGATGAATTGGGCTAGGAATTCCTAATCCGCCAGTTAGGTAGCACACACGATCGTACGACGTCGGGTGTGAAGGCCATTATCGTCCATTGGCCATCACACCGCGGTTTGACGAGTCTGGCGTGACATGCGCATCATCTTCCTTGTATAGTATACATAGTGGGATGATGTCTGGCATGCATACCCTTATCGCCCTTTGACTATATACACGATCGGAAGACGACCTCCCGTCGTAGCAATGCATATCACCTCTTGACTGCTCACAGGTTAAGGACGTCGGACGTTTCTGCCCTCACCCGCCTTTGGAGCATAACACATTGGACGGACGTCGGGCGTGGCTGTTTAATCAACCTTTGACACACACACGATCGACGACGTCGGGCGTTACGTTGCTCTCCATGCATCTCTTCGACAACATAATGTTCAGACGACGTTGGGCGTGAATGTCCGCATGGCCCTTGGGCAGCACATAGAGTTGATGACGTCGGGAATGGGCAATGCCACATCATCCTTGGACAGCATATACGGTCGGATGACGTTAAGCCGTGACATGCCATCTTTGTTCTTGGGTAGACCACACTGGTGGGACTACTCGCGCCGGGGCATCCATCACGCCCTTTGACATATACGATTTCAGATTACGAAAGGCTTAATGCCACAAGTCCTTGGCCACACACATTGTAGGACGACAGTCGGGTTTGGGAGCCATCATCTTCCTTTGACAGATACACAGGGTCCCACAATGTCGGGCATGGAAATGCCACCATCATCCACCCTTTGACAGCATACAGGTCGGACGTGTCGGGCGGGTCAATGCATCATGGTCCTAGGCAGCACACCAACACTGTCGAATGACATAAGTGTGGCCTGCCATCATCTCCCATTGGTCAGCATGCTCGTAGGAATTACATCTAGGTGTGACGTGCCATCCTTTTCCTTAGACACGAACCCCAATGGGATGACAATCGGTGAAGGCTTCCGATCATCGCCCTTGACACTACACGGTAGACACAGACGTCGGGCGTGGGCCATGCATCACGCCCTTAAACTGCATACATGGTCGGGCGTGGCATGACATCATCCCCTTTGACATCATTCAAGGTCAGACTACATATGGCGTGGCATTCAATCATTGCCCTTAGAATGAACAAACCATCGGATGTTGTCGGGTGCGGCATGCCATCATCGCAATTGGAAAAGATACACAAGATCGCACGACGTCAGGGGTGGCATGCCATCATATCCTTTGGACAGCATACACGGTCAAACGATGTTGGGTATGCCATTCCATCATCGCCCTTGGAAAGCATACACGATCGGACGACGTCTGCAGTGGCGTGTTATCATCGTCCTTGGACAGGACACACGATTGGACGACCTCACGAGTGGCATGCCCGCATGGCCCTTGGGAAGCTTACATGGTGGGATGACGTCTAGCATGGCATGTCGTCATATCCCTCGGACAAAACACACGGTCGGACTACGTCGGTCGTGGCATGCCATCATTGCCCTTGGAAAGAATACATGAACGAATGACGTCGGGCGTGGCATGTTATCATCGCCCTTGGACAGCACACACAATTGGACCACGTAGGGCATGGCATGCCCGCATGGCCCTTGGGCATGACACATGGTCAAATGAAGTCTAGCATGGCATGCCATTGTTTCCCTTGGATAACACACACGATTGGACTACGGTGGACATGACATGCAATTATCGCTCATGGGAAGAACACACGGTCGGACGACATCGGGCGTGGCATGTCATCATTGCCCTTGGATAGCACACACAGTGGGATGACGTCGGTCGTGTTATGCCATCATAGCCCTTGGACAACATATACAGTCGAACTACATCAGGCATGACATGCCATCATCTCCCTTGGACAGCACACATGGTAGGACGACGTCGGTTGTGGAAGGCCATCATCACCCTTAGACAACATACACAAGGTCGGACAATGTCGGGGGTGGCATGCAATCATCGCCCTTGGACAGAATACATGGTCGTATGACGTATGGCGTGGCATGATATAATCACCCATGGACTGCACACATGGTTGGACGATGATAAGCGTTTTAATGCTATCATCGTCGTTGGGTTGCGCAAAAGGTCAGACGACATCTGGCATTTAATGTCATCAATGCCCTTTGGATAGCACACACAGTTGGACGACGTCGACATGTCATTCCATCATCGCCCTTGGACTGCACACACAATCGGAGAATATCGGCCGTGGTAATGCTATCATCGACCATGGAATGCACACACGATCGGACGACATCAGGCGTGGTATCAGGCGTGGTATGCCATCATCACCCTAGGAGAGTACACACGATTGAACACGTCGGGTGTGGCATGCCCGCATGGATCTTGGGCAGCACACATGGCCGGATGACGTCAAGTGTGGTATGCCATTATCACCATTAGGCAGACACGCGATTGGACAATGTTGGGCATGACGTGCCATTTTTGATCTTGCACAACACACACGGTGGGACGACGTTCGGCGTGGCATTCCATCATCGCCCTTGGAAAGAATACACTGTCGGCCGACGTCGTGCGTGGCATGCCATTATCGCCCATGGACTTCATACATGGTCGAACGACTTTGGGTGTGGCATGCCATCATCCCCCTTAAACAACATACACGGTATGACTACGTCATGCATGGCATGCCATGATAGTCCTTTGAATGAACGCACGAATGGATGATGTCGGGCGTGGCATAGCCATCATTGCAATTTGACATCACACAAATTGTCGGACGACGTAAGGCTTGGCATGCCATCATCGCCCTTGGATATCTTACACGGTCAGACGACGTTAGGCGTGTCATGCCATCATCGCCTTTGGAAAGCATACATGATTAGACAACATCGGGTGTGGAATGTTGTCATAGGCCTTGGACAGCAAGAACGATCGGATGATGTTGTATGTGGTATGCCCGCAAGGCCCTTTTGTAGAACACATGGTCAGATAACGTCGAGTGTGGCATGACATCATCGCCCTTGGACATCACACACAATTGGACTATGTCAGGCGTGGTATGACATCATCGCCCTTAGGCAACACACATGGTCGGACAATGTTTTGCGTTGCATTCCCTGGTCGCCCTTGGAAAGCATACACGATTGGACGACGTTGGGTGTTTCATGTTATCATCGCCCATGGAAAACTCACACGATCAAACGACATCGAGTGTGGCATGCCCGCATGGCGCTTTGGCAGCACACACGGTCGGCTGAAGTGGGGCGTGGCAAACTTTATTGCCATAGGGCACCACACGCGATCGAACGATATCGGTCATGAAGTGCCAGTTTTGCCTTTGGAATGCACACATGGTGGGAAGACGTCTGGCGTGGCATTCTATCATCGCCCTAGGATAGAATATACGGTCGCACGATGTTGGGCGTTGCAATGACATCATCGTCCTTCGGCTGCATACACGGTCGGACAACGTCAGGCGTGGCATGACATCATCGCACTTGGACAACATGAGGCGTGGCATGCCATCATCGCCATAGGGCAGCACGCGATGTCGGATGACGTCAGGTGTGACGTGCCATCTTTATCCTTAGAAAGCACACACGATAGGATGATGTCGGGCGTGGCATGGTATCATTGCCCTTGGACAAAATACACGGTCTAAAGACGCGACGCATGCCAATGCCATCATCGCCCTTAAACTGCATACACGGTCGGACGACGTCGGGTGTGGCATGACATCATCGCCCTTGAACATCATAGAAGGTCAGACTATATCAGGTAAGGCATTCAATCATCGCCCTTGGAATGAACAAACCGCTGGATGTTATCGGGTGCGGTATGCCATCATCAAAATTGGACAAGATACACACAATCACATGACATCAGGCGTGGCATGCCATCATATCCCTTGGACAGCATACGGAATCAGATGATGTTGGGTGTGCCATGCCATCATCGCCCTTGGAAAGCATACACGATCGGACGACGTCTGCAGTGGCATGTTATCATTGCCCATGGTTAGGACACACGATTGGACGACATCAGCTGTGGCATGCCCGCATGGCCCTTGGGAAGCACGCACAATCGGATGATGTCTAGCATGGCATGCCGTCATTTCCCTTGAAAAAAACACACGATCGGACTACGTCGGTCGTGGCATGCCATTATCGCCCTTAGGAAGCACACATGGTCGAACAACATCGGCGTGGCATCCCATTATCACCCTTGGAAAGAATACACGATCCAATGATGTCGGGCGTGCCATGTTATCATCGCCCTTGGACAGCACACACGATTGGACCACGTAGGGCATGGCATGCCCGCATGGTTCTTGGGCAGTACACAAGGTCGGATGACGTCTAGCGTGGCATTCCATTATTACCCTTGGAAAACACACACGATCGGACTACGTCGCGCATGACAAGCCATTATCGATCATGGGAAGCACAAACGGTCGGACAAAATCGGGCGTGGCATGTCATCATTGCCCTTGGATAGCACACACAGTGTGATGTCGTCGGTCGTGGCATGCTACCATTGCCCTTGGACATCAAATACGGTCGGACTAGGTTAGGCATGACATGCCATCATGTCCCTTAGAAAGAACACACGGTAGGACAACGTTGGTTGTGGCAGGCCTTCATCGCCCTTAGACAACATACACAAGGTGGGACAATGTCTGGCTTGGCATGCCAACATCGCCTTGGATAGAATACATGGTCGTACGACGTCTAGCGTGGCATGATATAATCACCCTTGGACTGGACACATGGTCGGACGATGATTAGCATGGAAATGGTATCATCGCCATTGGTTTGCGCAAACGGTCGAACTATGTCTTTCATTAAATGCCATCATTGCCCTTTTGACAGCTCACACGGTCGGACGATGTCGACGTGGCATGCCATCATCGTCCTTCGACTGCACACATGGACAGATGACGTTGAGCATGGCATTGCATCATCGCCCTTGTGCTGCACACACTGTTAGATGATGTCGGCCGTGGAAATGCTATCATCGACCATGGAATGCATACACGATTGGACCACATCAGGCGTGGTATGCCATCATCGTCGTTGGACAGCACACACGATCGAATAGGCATGGCATGCCTGCATGGACCTTGGGCAGCACACACGGTCGGATGACGTCAAGCGTGGTATGCCATTATCACCATATGGCAGCACACGCGGTCGGACAACGTTGGCCATGACGTGCCATTTTTTCTATTTGACAAGACACACGGTGGGACGACGTCAGGCGTGGCTTGCCATCATCGCCCTTGGATAGAATACACAATCGGCCGATGTTGCACGTGGCATGCCATCGTCACCCATGGACTGCATACATAGTCAAACTACGTTGGGCGTGGAATGCCATCATCGCCCTTGGATAGCATACACAGTATTACTACGTCGGGCATGGCATGCCAGGATAGCCCTTGGAATGAACACACGAATTGATGATGTCGGGTTTGGCATAGCAATCATTGCAATTTAACAGCATACAAAAGGTCGAACAACGTCAGGCGTGGCATGCCATCATCTCCCTCAGACAACATACATGGTCAGACGACGTCAAGCGTGACATGCCATCATCGCTTTTGAAAAGCATACATGATTAGACAACGTTGGGTGTGGCATGGTATCATGGCTCTTGGACAACAAAAATGATCGGATGACGTCGGGCGTGGCATGCCCGCGTGTCCCTTAGGTAGCACACATGGTCAGATAATGTCGATAGTGGCATGCCATCATCGCCCTTGGACATCAAACATAATTGGACTATGTCAGGCGTGGCATGCCATCATCTCCCTTAGGCAACACAAACGGTCGGACAATGTCGGGTGTGGCATTCCCTGGTTGCCCTTGGAAAGCATACACGATTTGATGACGTTGGGTGTATCATGTTATCATCGCCCTTGGACAACACACACGATTGGATGACTTCGGGCGTGGCATGCCCGCATGGCCCTTTGGCAGCACACATGGTCGAATAAATTGGGGCGTGGCAAGATTTATTGCTATTAGGTAGCGCACGCGGTCGAACAACGTCGGGCATAAAGTGCCATTTTTGCCCTAGGAATGCACACAAGGTGGGAAGACGTCTGGCATGGCATTCCATCACCGTCCGTCGATAGAATACAGGATCGCACGACGTCGGGCATTGCAATGTCATCATCATCCTTGGATAGCATACACGCACGGACGACGTCGGACATGGCATGACATCATCGCACTTGGACAAGATACATAGGATCGCATGACATCAGGCGTGGCATGCCATCATATCCCTTGGATAGGATACACGGTCAGATGATGTTAGGTGTGCCATGCCATCATCGCCCTTGGAAATCATACACGATCAGACAACGTCTGCAGTTCCATGTTATCATCGTCCATGGTAAGGACACACGATTGGACGACATCAGGTGTGGCATGTCCGCATGGCCCTTGGGAAGAACGCACTATCGGATGATGTCTAGCATGGCATGCCGTCATTTCCCTTGGACAAAACACACGATCGGACTATGTCGGTCGTGGCATGCCATTATCTCCCTTAGGAAGCACACGTGATCGGACAACATCGGCGTGGCATCCTATCATCACCCTTGGAAAGAATACACGATCGAATGACGTCGGGCGTGCCATGTTATCATAGCCCTTGGACAGCACACACGATTTGACCACGTAAGGCATGGCATGCCCGCATGGTTCTTGGGCAGGACACAAGGTCGGATGACGTCTAGCGTGGCATGCCATTATTGCCCTTGGACAACACACACGATCGGACTACGTCGCGCATGACATGACATTATCGATCATGGAAAGCACACACGCTCGGACGACATCGGGCGTGGCATGTCATCATTGCCCTTGGATAACACACACAGTGCGATGACGTCAGTCGTGGCATGCTATCATCGCCCTAGGACATCAAATACGGTCGGACTAGGTTAGGCATGACATGCCATCATGTCCCTTAGAAAGCATACACGGTAGGATGACGTTGGTTGTGGCAGGCCTTCATCGCCCTTAGACAACATACACAAGGTGGGACAATGTCTAGCGTTGCATGACAACATCGCCTTGGATAGACTACACGGTCATACGACGTCTGGCGTGGCATGATATAATCACCCTTTGACTTCACACATGGTCGGACGACGATTAGCATGGAAATGCTATCATCGCCATTGGTTTGTGCAAACGGTCGAACTACGTCTGGCATTAAATGCCATCATTACCCTTTTTACAGCTCACACGGTCGGACGATGTCGACGTGGCATGCCATCATCGCCCTTGGACTGCACACACGGACAGATGATGTTGAGCATGGCATGACATCATCGCCCTTGTGCAGCACACACAGTGATACAATGTCGGCTATGGAAATGCTATCATCGACCATTGAATTCATACACAATCGGATGACATCAGGCGTGGTATGCCATCATCTCCGTTTGATAGCACACACGATCGAATAGGCGTGGCATGCCTGCATGTACCTTGGGCAGCACACACGATCGGATGACGTCAAGCGTGGTATGCCATTATCACCATAAGGCAGCACACGCGGTCAGACAACGTTGGCCATGACGTGCCATTTTTTCTATTAGACAAGACATACGGTGGGACAACGTCAGGCGTGGCGTGCCATCATAGCCCTTAGATAGAATACACTATCGGCCGACATTGCACGTGGCATGCCATTGTCACCCATGGACTGCATGCATAGTCAAACTACGTTGGGCGTGGAATGCCATCATCGCCCTTGGATAGCATACACGGTATGACTACGTCGGGCATGGCATGCCATGATAGCCCTTGGAATGAACACACAAATTGATAATGTCGGGTGTGGCATAGCAATTATTGCAATTTAACAGCATAGAAAAGGTCGAACGACGTCAGGCGTGGAATGCCATCATTTCCCTAAGACAACATTGGGTGTGGCATGTTATCATGGCCCTTGGACAACCAAAACGATAGGATGAAGTCAGGCGTGGCATGCCCGCGTGTCCCTTAGGTAGCACACATGGTCAGATAATGTCGAACGTGGCATGCCATCATCACCCTTGGACATCAAACATAATTGGACTATCTCAGGCGTGGCATGCCATCATCTCCCTTAGGCAACACAAATGGTCGGACAATGTCGGGCATGGCATTCCCTGGTTGCCCCTGGAAAGCATACACGATTTGACGACGTTGGGTGTATCATGTTATCATCGCCCTTGGACAACACACACGATTGGATGACTTCGGGCGTGGCATGCCCGCGTGGCCCTTTGGCAGCACACATGGTCGAATAAATTGGGGCGTGGCAAGATTTATTGCTATTAGGTAGCACACGCGGTCGAACAACGTCGGGCATAAAGTGCCATTTTTGCCCTAGGAATGCACACAAGGTGGGAAGACGTCTGGCGTGGCATTCCATCACCATCCTTCGATATAATACAGGATCGCACGACGTCGGGCATTGCAATGTCATCATCATCCTTGGAAAGCATACACGATCAAACGACGTCATGTGTGGCAATTTGTCATTGCCCTTGGACAGGACACACGATAAGACGATGTCAGGCATGGCGTGCCTGCATGGCCTTTGGGCAGCACACACGGCCGGATGACGTCGCGCGTGGCATGCCATCACCGTCGCCCATGGACAGCATATACACGATCGAACAACATTGGGCGTGGCATTCCATCATCGCCTTTGGACAAAAAATGCGGTCGGACGACTTCGGGGCGTGTCATGTTATCATTGCCCTTGGACTGCACACACGGTCGGATGACGGTTGGCGTGGGAATGCTATCATCGCCGTAAGGCATCACACTCGGTCCGACGACGTCGGAAGTTAAATGCCATCATTGACCTCTGGACAGCACATACGGTCAAACGATGTCAACATGGCATGACATCATCACATTTGGATGCACACACAAACGGACGACGCCGGGTGTGGCATTCCATCAACGCCTTTGTGCAATGCGCATAGTCTGATGACGTCCGCCGAGGAAATGCCATCATCGCTCTTGGAATGAATTCACAATTGGACAACGTCGATCCTGACATGCCATCATCTCTCTTGGAAGGCATACACGATCGGACGATGTAGGGCATAGCATGTTATCATCGCCCTTGGACAACAAACACGATCGGACGACATCAGGTGTGGCATGCCTGCATGGCCCTTGGGTAGAACAAATGGTCTTATGACGTCGGGCGTGGCATACAATCATCGCCATTAGAAAGCACCCACGGTCGGACGACGTCAAGCGTGGGATGCCATCATCGCCATTTAACACCACACCAGTCGAACGACGTCAGGCGTGACATGCCATCTTCGCCCTTTGATAGCACACACAGTGGGATGACGTCGGGTGTGACATGCCATCAACATCCTTCGACTACATAAATGGTCGGACGATGTTGGGCGTGGAATGCCCGCATGGCCCTTGGGCAGCACAACAAGTTGAATGACGTCATGAATGGCATGCAATTATTTTCATTGGGCAGCAAACGCTGTCGGATGACGTCGGGCGTGACATGCCATTTTCGCCCTTGGATAGCCCGCACGGTGGGACGATGTCGAGCGTGGCATGCTATCACGCCCTTGTACAACATACACGTTCAGAGTATGAAAGGCATGGCATTCCTTCATAGCCCTTGGCCAGCACACGCGGTAGGACGACATCAAGCGTGGGAGTCCATCATCGCCCTTGGACAGATACATAGGGTCAGACAATGTCAGTCGTGGCAAGCCATCATCACCCTTGGACAGCATACACGGTCGGACGATGTCGGGAGTGGCATACATGCATGGCCCTAGGGCAGCACACACGGTCGGATGACGTCAGGCGTGGCATGCCATCATCGTCATTGGGCAGCACGCGATGTCGGACGATGTTAGGTGTGACGTGCCATCTTTATCCTTAGACAGCACACACGATAGGACGATGTCGGGCGTGTCATGGTATCATTGCCCTTGGACAACATACACGGTCTAAAGACGTCGGGCATAGAAATGCCATCATCACCCTTAAACTACATACACGGTCGGACGACGTCGGGTGTGGCATGAAATCATCACCCTTGGACATCATAGAAGGTCAGACTACATCAGGTAAGGCATTCAATCATCTCCCTTGGAATGAACAAACCGTCGGATGTTGTCAGGTGCGGCAGGCCATCATCGCATTTGGAAAAGATACACAGGATCGCATGACATCAGGCGTGGCATGCCATCATATCCCTTGGAAAGCATACAGGGTCAGATGATGTTGGTATTGCCATGCCATCATCGCTCTTGGAAAGCATACACGATCGGAAGACGTCTTCAGTGGCATGTTATCATCGCCCATGGACAGGACAAATGATTGGACGACATCAGGTGTGGCATGCCCGCATGGCCATTTGGAAGCACATGAACGGATGATGTCTAGCATGGCATGTCGTCATTACCCTTGGACAAAACACGCGATCGGACTACGTCGGTCGTGGCATGCCATTATCGCCCTTAGGAAGCACACATGGTCGGACAACATTGGTGTGGCATCCCATCATCACCCTTGGAAAGAATACACGATCAAATGACGTCGGGCGTGCCATTATTTCCCTTGGACAACACACACCATCGGACTATGTCGCGCATGACATTCCATTATCGATCATGGAAAGCACACATGGTCGGACGACATCGGGCGTGGCATGTCATCATTGCCCTTGGATAGCACACACAGTGCGATGACGTTGGTCGTGGCATGCTATCATCGCCCTTGGACATCAAATACGGTCGGACTAGGTTAGGCATGACATGCCATCATGTCCCTTAGAAACCATACACGATAGGACGACGTTGGTTGTGGAGGCCTTCATCGCTCTTAGACAACATACACATGGTCGGACAATGTCTGGAGTGGCATGCCAACATAGCCTTCGATAGACTACACGGTCGTACGATGTCTAGCGTGGCATGATATAATCACCCTAGGACTGCACACATGGTCGGACGACGATTAGCATGGAAATGCTATCATCGCCATTGGTTTGTGCGAACGGTCAAACTACGTCTGGCATTAAATGCCATCATTGCCCTTTGGACAGCTCACACAGTCGGACGATGTCGACGTGGCATGCCATCATCGACCTTGGACTGCACACACGGACAGATGACGTTGAGCATGGAATGCCATCATCCCCTTGTGCAGCACACACAGTCAGACGATGTCAGCCGTGGAAATGCTATCATCGACCATGGAATGCATACAAGATCGGACGACATCAGGCGTGGTATTCCATCATTGCCGTTGGACAGCACACACGATCGAATAAGCGTGGCATGCCTGCCTGGACCTTGGGCAGCACACACGGTCAGATGACGTCAAGCATGGTATGCCATTATCACCATAAGGCAGCACACGCGGTCAGACAACGTTGGCCATGACGTGCCATTTTTTCTATTGGACAAGACACACGGTGGGACGACGTCAGGCGTGGCTTGCCATCATCGCCCATGGATAGAATACACTATCGGCCGACGTTGCACGTGGCATGCCATCGTCACCCATGGACTGAATATATAGTCGAACTATGTTGGGCGTGGAATACCATCATCGCCCTTGGATAACATGCACGGTATGACTACATCGGGCATGGCATTCATTGATAGCCCTTCGAATGAACACACGAATTGATGATGTCGGGTGTGGCATAGCAATCATTGCAATTTAAAAGCATATAAAAGGTCGAACGACGTCAGGCGTGGAATGGCTTCATCGCCCTCAGACAACATACACGGTCTGACGACGTCAGGCGTGCCATGCCATCATCGCCTTTGAAAAGCATACATGATTAGACAACATCGGGTGTGGCATGTTATCATGGCCCTTGAACAACAAAAACGATCGGATGACGTCAGGCTTGGCATGCCTGCGTGTCCCTTAGTAAGCACAAATGGTCAGATAATATCGAGAGTGGCATGCCATCATCGCCCTTGGGCATCACACATAATTGGACTATGTCAGGCGTGGCATGTCATCATCTCCCTTAGGCAACATAAACGGTCGGACAATGTCGGGCGTGGCATTTCCTTGTTGCCCTTGGAAAGCATACATGATTTGACGACGTTGGGTGTATCATGTTATCATCGCCCTTGGACAACACACACGATTGGACAACTTCAGGTGTGTCATTGCCTTTGAATGCACACAAGGTGGGAAGACGTCTTGCGTGGCATTCCATCATCGTCCTTCGATAGAATACAAAATTTGCACGACGTCGGGTATTGCTATGTCAACATCATCCTAGGATAGCATACACTGTCGGACATGGCATGACATCATCGCACTTGGAAAGCCTGCACAGTCATACTAGGTCGGGCGTGGCATCTCATCATCGCCATTGGAACGAACACAGAGTCGGATGATGTCGGGTGTGGCATATTATCATCCCAATTGGACAAGATACACATGGTAGGACGATGTCAGGCGTGGCATGCCATCATCTCCCTTGAAAAGCATACACGGTTAGACAACGTCAGGTGTCCCACGCCATCATCACCCTTTGAAAGAATAAACAATCGGATGACGTCAGGTGTGGCATGTTATCATCGCCCTTGGAAAGCACACACGATCGGATAACGTCGGGCGTGGCATGCCTGCATGTAATCATCGCCCTTGGGCAGCACACACTTTCGGACGACGTTGAGCGTGACACGAAATCTTCACAAATGGAGAGCACACACGGTGGGACGACGTCGGGCGTGGCCTGCCATCATCTCCCTTGGACAGCATAGACGGTCGGACTACGTCAGGCCTGGCATACCAACATTTCTCTTGGACAGCACACACGATCCGACGACGTCGGTTGTGGCATGCTCGCATGGACCTTGGGCAACACACACGGTCGGATGACATTAGGCGTGGCATGCCATCATCACCATTGGGAAGCTCACGCGGTCGGACGACATCGGGCATGACGTGCAATCTTTGCCCTTGGACAGCATACACGGAGGGACGCTGTAGGGTGTTGCATGCCATCATCTCCCTCGGTTAGAATACATGGTCGGACTACGCCGAGCTTGGCATGACATCTTCGCCCTTGGAATGAACACACGGTCAGATGATGTCAGGTGTGGCATTTCATCATCGTTTTTGGATAGAATACACGAATAGACAACGTCGGACATTCCATGCCATTATCGCCCTCAGAAAGCACACACGATGGGACGACGTCGAGCCTGGCATGCCTTAATTGCCCTTGGGCAGTAAACACTAACGGACTACGTTGGGCGTGGCATCCTATCATTACTCTTGGACAACAAAGAGGGTCACGCGTGACATGTTATCATCTTCCATTGTCAGCATACACGGTCAAACGACGTTGGTCGTGGCAATGCCATCAACGCCCATGGCCAGCACACATGATCGGAGTACGTTAGGCGTGGCATGACATCATTGCCCTTGGGCAGCACACAAAATCGAATGATGTCGGGCGTTAAATTCCATCTTTGCCCTTGGACAGCATGCATGTCGGACTACGTCGAGTGTGGCATGTTATCATCTTCCTTGGAAAGCATACACAATAGAACGACGTCAGGTGTGGCATGTTGTTATTGCCCTTGGATAGCACACACGATAAGACGATGTCAGGCATGGCGTGCCTGCATGGCCTTTGGGCAGCACACACGGCTGGATGACGTCGGGCGTTGCATGCAATCATCGTCGCCCATGGACATCTTATACACGATCGAACAACATTGGGTGTGGCATGCCATCATCGCCCTTGGACAACACACGCGGTCGGACGACTTCGGGGCGAGTCATGTTATCATTGCCCTTGGACTGCACAAACGGTCGGATGACAGTTGGCGTGGCAATGCTATCATCGCCGTAAGGTAGCACACTCGGTCCGATGAAATCAGTAGTTAAATGCCATTATTAACCTTTGGACAGCACACACGGTCAAACGATGTCAATATGGTATGCCATCATCCCATTTGGATGCACACACAAACGGACGACGTCGGGCGTGGCATGGCATCAATGCCCTTGTGCAGTACACATAGTCTGATGACGTCGGCCGGGGAAATGCCATCATCTCCCTTGTAATGCATTCACAATTGGACGACGTCGATCCTGACATTCCATCATCTCTCTTGAAAGGCATACATGATCGGACGATGTCAGGCATAGCATGTTATCATCGCTTTTTCGACAACACACACGATCAGACGACATCGGGTGTGGCATGCCCGCATGGCCCTAATGCAGCACACATGTTCGAATGAAGTCGGGCGTCGCATGCCATCATCGCCATTAGGCAGGACACGCGGTCGGATGACATCAAGCGTGACATGCCATCTTCTCCCTTGGACAACACGGACGGTGGGATGACGCCGGGCGTGGCATAACATCATCACCCTTGAATAGAATACACGATCGGACGACGTCAGGCGTTGTATTCCATCATCGCCCTATGACTCCATACACGGTCGAATAACGTCGGGCATAGAATCCCATCATCGCCCTTGGAAAGGCGTGACACGTTATCAATGCCCTTGGACAGCACACACGATTGGACCACGTAGGGCGCGACATGCCCGCATGGCCCTTTGGCCGGACACACGATGGGATGGCGTCGGGCGTGGCATTGCATTGTCGCAATTGTAAAGCACACAAGTTTGGACGACGTCGGGCGTGGCATGCAATCATTGCCCTTAGAATGAAGACACAATCGGATGATGTCGGGCAAGGCATGCCATCATCGCAATTAGACAACATACACATGGTCAGACGACGTTGGGCCTGGCATGCAATCATCCCCCTTGGACAACACACACTGTTGGATGATGTTTTGCGTTACATGCCATCATTGTCCTTGGGCATCACACACGGTCTGACTACGTCGGTGTGGAATGCCATCATTGCCCTTTGACAATATAGACGGTCGTATGGTGTCAAACGTTGCATGTTATCATCGCCCATGATCAGCACATAGGGTCGGACGATGTCTGTCGTATCAATTCCATCATTACCGTTTGACAGCACAAATGATCAAGCTACGTCGAGCGTGGCATGACATTAGTGCCTTTGGGCAGCATACACGGTCATAGGTTGTCGACTGTGGCAATGTCATCATGGCCCTTGGAATACATACACGGTAGGCTGATATCAGTCTTGACATTCTATCATCACCCTTGGAAAATATACACGAACAGATGACATCGGGTGTGGGATATTATCATCGACCTTGTATAGCATACATGATCGGACGACATCGACGTGGCATGCCCGAATGGCCCTTGGGCTGCACACATGGTGGGATGACGTCGAGCGTTGCATGCCATGATGGCCCTTGGAAAACACACACAGTAGGACGACATCGAGCTTGGCAGGTCATTATCATCCTTGGACAACAAACACAGGGACGGACGACGTCGGGCGTGGAATCCAATCATATCCCTTGGAAAGCACACACGGTCGGACCACGTCGGGCGTGGCATATCATAATCGCCCTTGGATTGCACACATGGTCAGAAGATGTTGAGTGTGGAAATGTTATAATCGCCCTTTGGCAGCCCACACGGTCAGACGATGTAGGGCGTTAAATTCCATTATTGTCCTTTGGATAGCACACACGGTTGAACGACATCGACATGGCTTGCTATCATCTCATTTAGAATGCACGCACGGAAACATGACGTCGGGCGTGGTATTCCATCAACGCCCTTTTGCAGAACAAGCGGTTAGACGATGTTGGGCATTACATGCCATCATCGCCCTTGGACATCACACACGGTTGTACGACGTTAGGCGTGGCATGCCTGCATGGTCCTTGGGCAGCACACACGATCTGACGACATTGAGCGTACCAAGCCATCATCGCCCTTATACTGCACATACGGTAGGACGACATCGGGCATGGTATGCCCACATGGCCCTTGGGCAGCAAACATAGTTGGAAGACGTCAGGCATAACATGCCATCATCGTAATAGGGAAGCACACACGATCAGACGATGTCGGGCGTGGCATTCCATCTCGCTGTTGGATAGCACACACAGTCGAATGACGTTGAGCGTGGCATGGCATCATCGACCTTGGATAGCGCACTAGATCAGACTATGTCAGGCGTGGCATGCCATCATCGCCCTTGGGCAACAAACTTAGTCGGACGATGTCGGGCGTGTCATGCCATCATTGCCCTTGGAAAGCATACAAAAGGTCGGACGACGTCAGGCGTGTTATGCCATCATCGCCCTCGGACAACATACACAGTCACACGACGTCAGGCGTGCCATGCCATCATCGCATTTGGAAAGCATACATGATTAGACAACGTCAGATGTGGCATGTTATCGTGGCATGTTATCATCGCCCTTAGACATCAAAAATGATCGGATGACGTCGGGCGTGGGATGCCTGTGTGGCCCTTGGGTAGCACACATGATCAGAGAACGTCGAGTGTGCCATCCATCATCACCCTTGGACATCACACACAATTGGACTATGTCCAGCGTGGCATGCTATCATCGCCCTTAGGCTACACACGCGGTCGGACAATGTCGGGAGTGGCATTCCCTGGTTGCCCTTGGAAAGTATACACGATTGGACGACGTTGCGTGTATCATGTTATCATCGCCTTGGACAACACACACAATCGTACGACGTCGGGCAGGGCATGCCCGCATGGCCTTTTGGAAGCACAGACGGACGAATGATGTGGGGCGTGGC
Source organism: Solanum habrochaites (assembly GCA_027704765.1). NCBI lineage: Eukaryota > Viridiplantae > Streptophyta > Magnoliopsida > Solanales > Solanaceae > Solanum > Solanum habrochaites. Next base: position 96,153 of record JAKWJA010000983.1, on the reverse strand, counting down.
AAGCCTTATTACCATTGGGCAGCACACGCGGTCGGACGACGTCGGGCATGAAGTGCCATTTTTGCCCTTGGAATGCACACATGGTGGGAAGACGTCTGGCATGGAATTCCATCTTCGCCCTTCAATAGAATACACGATCGCATGACGTCGGGCGTTGCAATGCCGTCATCATTTTTGGATAGCATATATCGTTGGACGACGTCGAGCGTGGCATAACATCATCTCACTTGGACAGCTTGCCAGTCGTACAACGTCGGGCGTGGCATGTCATCATCTCTATTGGAATGAACACAATGTCGGATGATGTCGGGCATGGCATATTATCATCGCCATTGGACAAGATACACAGGGTCGGACGATGTCAGGCGTGGCATACCATCATCTCCCTTGAAAAGCATACATAGTCAGACAACGTCGGGTGTCCCATGCAATCATCGCCCTTGGAAAGAATAAACGATCGCATGATGTCGGGTGTGACATGTTATCATCGCCCTTGGGTAGAACACACTCTCGGACGACGTTGGGCGTGACATGCCATCTTCACCCTTGGAGAGAACACACGGTGGGATGACGTCGGGCGTGACATGACATCATCTCCCTTGGACAACATAGACTAACAGACTACGTCAGGCATGGCATACCATCAGTTCTCTTAGACAGTACACACGATCGGACGACGTTGGGTGTGGCATGCCCGCATGGACCTGGGGCAGCACACACGGTAAGATGACATCGGGCGTGGCATGCCATTATTGTCATGGGGGAGCACACGCAGTCGTACGACATCGTACGTGACATGCCATCATCGCCCTAGTATAGAACACATCGTGGGACGTTGTCGAGCATGGCATGCAATCATCACCCTTGGACAACATACATAGGGTCGTACAATGTTGGGCGTCGAATGTAATTATCTCCCTTGGATAGCATACATGGTATGATGACATCTGGCATGGCATGTTATCATTACCCCTGGACTACACACATGGTTGGACGACCGTTAAAGTGTAAATGCTATCATAGACGTTGCGCTGCACAAACGATCAAACGATGTAGGAATTAAATGCCATCATTGCTCTTTGGACAGCATACACAGTCGGACGACGTCGACGTTGCATGCCATTATCTCCTTTGGAGTGCACACACGGAAGGATGACGTCAGGCATGGAATGCCATTATCGCCCTTATGCAGCACATACGATCGGATGATGTCGATCGTGGCAAAGCCATCATCATGCTTGGAATGCACACACGATCGGACGACGTCAGGCGTGATATGCCATCATTGCCCTTGCATAGTACACAATTGGACATGTCGGGCGTGGCATGCCCGCATGTCCCATGGGCAACACACACGGTCGGATGACATCAGGCGTGGCATGTCATCATCACCATTGGGTAGCACACGCAGTCGGACGACGTCAGGCATGACGTGCTTTGCCCTTGGACAGCACAGACGGAGGGACGACGTAGGGCGATGCATGCCATCATCTCCCTTGGACAGAATACATGGTCGCACTACGTCGAACTTAGCATACCATCATCACCCTTGGAATGAACACACGTTTTAGATGATGTCAGGCGTGGCATTTCATCATCGCCCTTGGATAGCATATACGATTAGACGACGTTGGGCATTCCCTGCCATTATCGCCCTTGAAAAGCATACACGATGGGACGACGTAGGGCGTGGCATGCCATAATTGACCTTGGGCAGTACACACGGTCGGACAACGTTGGGCGTGGCATCCAATCATTACTCTTGGACAGCAAAGAGGGTCACGCGTGACATGTTGTCATCGCTCATTGTCAGCACACACGGTCATATGACGTTGGCCGTGGCAATGCCTTCATTGCCCATGTACAACACACACGATCGGACTACGTTAGACGAGGCATTACATCACGGCCCATGGGCAGCACACACGAACGGACAACGTCGTGGGTTAAATTCCATCATTGCCCTTGGACAGCATAAATGGTTGGACTACGTAAAGTATGGCATATTATCATCTCCCATGGAAAACATACACTATCGAACGACGTCAGGTGTGGCATGTTGTCATTGCCCTTGGACAGCACACACGATAAGACGATGTCAGGCATGGCGTGCCTGCATGGCCTTTGGGCAGCACACACGGTCGGATTACGTCTGGCATAGCATGCCATCATCGTAAATGACGGCCCCACAGGCACAAAGCGCCGTAGGATAGACGTCTGGCCCGTACGACATGCCATCTATCACCCTTGGAACAGCACAGAGACGAATCTGGGTAGCGCAACGAAGTACGGGGCAGTGGTATGCATCATCTCCCTTTGATAGATACCACAAGTGGACTAAGTCAGCGTGAGCCATAACCATCATACGCCCTTGCACAGCACACACGCATTCAGGCGACCATCAGGGTTATTGACTGGCATGCCCTTGGAAACAGACACGCCTAAAATATAACGTCCGGAACGATGGCATGCCATCATCGCCCTCCCTGAGAAAGTATACCATGGTTCGGACGATCTCTGGTGCCTGGCGTGTTATCATCTACCTTTGGACTGAACATACGCAGACTTAGAGTCGATTTGGGAGTTGACAATGCCTACATCTTCCCTGGCAAGCACACACGGGTCGGAACGGACCGTAGTCCGTTAAATGCCATTATTTCCCATTTGACAGTACACATGGATCCGCCGACGATGACAAGGCATGCATCATACGCCTTGAGAACTTCTATACACAAACAGACGACGTCGGTTGTAGCCGCATAGCGTCATCGGCCTTTTGGGTAGAACAACATCGGTCGAACGATTGTGGGAGTTAAGATAGCAGAGGCCCCCTTGGACACCCAAACAAGAATCGCTACAATAGTTAAGCGTAGCCTGGCTGACACCAGCGTCTTCGGCCAGCATGACGGTCGGATAATCGTTGATTGCTGGCCATGCCATAATCGACTTTGTACTGCACATACAGTTTAGGACGACATTGACAGGCGTAGCAATTACCCATAGCCCTGTGCCAGCACACACAGTCGGATGACAGTGAGCGTTAAAACGCCATACATCGACCTTAGGAAGCACACACGGTCTGATGACGTTGCTGCGTGGCATGCCAATAGCCCTTGCGACAGCTACACACAATCGCCGGACAACGTAGAGACTATGACATCGTCATACATCCCCCATCGACAGCACACACCATGCGGACTACGTCTGGCTGTGGCATGCCATCGTACGCCTCTCGGTCAGAACACAGTCATACGACGTAGAGTGTGGCTGCGATCAAGTCCTTGGAAGGATACACAATCGGACACGTAGTGCGTAGGCTGCCCAGCATGGCCCCCCTACGACCGCACAAAAGTCGCACGATGACGTTTATGGCGTGGAATGCCATGATACCACCATTAGGAACCACAGGACTATCGATATGACGTCTGTGGTGCGCATGCCCAAATTTTTTTTTCTTCAAATCGCCATCGGGCCGCACACAGGGAGTTGGATGAGTCTAGCGTGAAATGACATCTTACGCCTTGTATAGCGAATACACAGTCGGGCACGAACGTCAGGCGGCGTGGCATGCCATTATCGCCCTTGGATTAACATCATAACACGATTGGACGACCATCGGACCCGTTTGACAATGCCTTATTCTCTCTTTGAATGCACTACAACAAGGTCGAAGGATAGTCAGGCGGTGGCATGCCATCATCTCTATTGGAAAGCATACAACGATCGACACAAGTGGGCGTTTTTTAGGCTCCTCCCCCTTCTCTTCCCTCTTCTTCGCCATGTTATCATCCACCTTAGACAGCACACACGATCGGAAGCGTCGGCGTGGCCATGGCACAGCATGGCCTTAGACCAGAAACAATGATCGCCGATAGACGTTGGGCATGGCATAACATCATCGCCATTAGAAATCCACAAATCGGTGGACAACGCTTTAGGAGTAGTGCATGCCCTATCCCATTGGGCCACCACATAGGTCGGACGGACGTCAGGCGTGACATAGCATACCTTCCGCCCATTCGGATAGCACAACACAGTGGGGAGACGTCGGGCATGACATGCAATACAACACTCCCTTCAACTACATAACAATGATTCGGACCGAACAACGTTGGGCATGGAATCGCCCGCATGCGCTCCTATTGGGGCAGCACATGAGTTGAATGACGTCAGGAATCGAGCATGCAATTATCTCATTGGCCAGCACACCTTGTGCAGTCGGATGTGATGCCGGGCGCCAACATGCCCAATGTTCTCACCTGGATTAGCACACACAGTGAGGACGAAGTCGAGTGTGGGACATAGCCATCACGCCGTTAGGAACACATACACGTTCAGAGTACGAAAGGATGCCGGCATGCATCATAGCCTCTGTCCAGCACACGCAGGTCGGATGACGTACGGCGTGAATGCCATCTCTCCATTAGGCAAGAACACTGCGGTCAGAGATGTATGGGATATGACATTGCTAATTGCATAAGCAGCAGGACGCGTGGGTGGGGGTCGCCGAACCAACGTCAGGCGAAGCCATCCATCATCGCCCTTGGGCCAACAACACGGTCTTCTTGAGTACGTCAGCCGTAGTATGCAACATCATGGCCATTGCGCAGCACAGCATGAGCTCGGCACGATGATAGCATGGAAGGAATCATCGTATCTATGGCAATAGCATACACATACATGAGATGACGATTAGGTTGTGCATGCCTATCCATCGCACATTGAAAAGTTATACATGCCATCGAGGACGAACGTCGTGGAGACAGAGTGCGTGTATCATCTCCTTGTAGACTGAACATACAGGTTAGGATCGAGATGTTGGTGTCGTGCAACTGCTTATATCTACCTTGGCTAGCACACACGGAAGTCGCCTTGGATAGACGCATAGCGTCGTAAATTACATTATGTACCTTATAAACAGTTCCACACCGGTGCCGACGTCGATTTGTGGAAGCATTCAATCTCCAATGACGACATAGCACGAACAGATGACGTCGGGACCGGTGGTGCGATGAGCATGCCGTCATCGCCCTTGTTCTTCTACTATTTTAGCAAAAAAAAAACCAAACATGCCAGTCAAACGATAGTGGGAGAGTTAGAGTTATATTAGGCCGCCCCGTGGACAACACACATTTCGTACATGTGTTTGTACCAAGTGTCTAGGCCTTGACAGACAGCATGTCCTTGGGAAAGGCATAGAAGTCAGATGACGCTGATTGCTGGCATGCCATAATCGACCTGTATCTGCAACATCGGCGTGACTATGACCATAAGCTCCCAATGTTGCCAGCACACATAGTCGACGACATCGAGCGTTTGCCATGCCATCATCGCACTCTGGTGGATGCCAACACCGGTCTAATGCGACGTTTGGGAGTGGCATGCCATGTAATCTCCCCGCTTGGACAAACACAATGACCCATGGAACTGCGTATGGTCGGTTGCATGCCAATCGTCGCCCTGGGTAGTACACATAGTCGTTAAGACGTTGAGGTGAGGTGGCAATGCAATCATCATCCTTGAGAAAGCATAACAACGGACGACGTCAGGCGTTTGTTGGCCACCCATAGCCTGCCATGGCCCTCAGACAGACTACAAGACCGTAGCGCGATGAAGCTTGGACGTGCGCAATGTTCATCATCGCCATTAGGAGACACGGCAACCAAAGTAGTATGAATTAGGGATGTGTGAGCATGCAATCATCGCCTTTAGGAACACACACAAAGATTCGCGACGACGTTAGGCGTGGCATCGACGCATGGGGGGAGGGACCCCGTTTGTGCAGCATAAAGGGTCGAGATGAAGTGAGGGCGTGCAAGTCTTTTTTGCCATTGGGACCAGCAATGTTGCCGGTCGGACGACATAGGGAATGACAGCTGCAAGCCTGCCCACCATCTTTTGCCCTTGGATATGCCACACACGGTGGAAGACGTCATGCCGCGTTGGACATTCTATCCACCGCCCTTGCGATATAATAACAGGCAGTCGCACGACGTCAGCGATTGCAATGCCCCTCATCTCCTTGGACAGCATGAAACGCGCAGGATCGAAGACGACGTGGGCGTGGCATTGACATATTCGAACTTGGACAGCCCATGCACCTATGAGTCATACTACACTCGGGCGTGCTGTAATATCGCCATTGATTTAAACAGGTCGGAGGATGTCAGGCATAGCATACAATCATTCGCAAGTTGGACAAGATACACAGGGTCCGACGATGTAGGCGTGCGTAGACATCATACTCCCTTGAACAGCCCATTAAAGCAGGATAAGACAACTTCGGGTCGGATTATTTATTTTTTTAATCGTCCCTGAAATCAACGCCTTTCGGAAAGAATTAAAGCGCATCTCGCCGACGACGCTCGCGGTGTGCATTGTTAGTATCGCCCTCGTGGATAAAAGAACACACGATCGGACAACGTCTGGCATGGATGCCGTGCATGTTATCATCTCTACTTGGGCAGCACAGATTTTAGGAGACGCTTAAGGGGTTACATATGCCAGTTTCACCCTTGGAGAGACCCACACTGATGGACATGTCTGGTTGGCATTCCATCATCTCCCTTGCGACAACATAGATCGCTGTCGCGAACTACGTCAGGCGTGATTACCATTATTTTCCTTGGACAGCACACACATCGCCGACTACGTCGCGATATGGCATGCCCCGATAGACCTTGGTCGGCAGCACATCACGATCAGAATACATCGGGCGTGCAAGCCATGATTCATGGGGGAGCACCCGCAGACGTACGACATCGTGCGTGACATTGCCCCATCATCGCTAGGAAGAATCATCGTGGGACGTCGTTCAAGCCCATGTACTTGCCAGCATACCGCCTTGGACAGCATACAATAGCACTAGTCAGGCGTTAGAATAGAATGCAATCATGTCACTTGGCCAGCACACACGGAAGGACAAAGTCTGGGTGGTAGGCCATCATCAATTTGGACATCATACACAAGATGAGATTGTCGGGCGTGGAAAACCTCATCAACATGGAAAACAACACGTTGGAGAACGTCAGGCGTGGCATTAATATCATCTCCCTTGGACTAACACATTGATTGGCGACGGTTTAGCATTGGCAATGATATCACACCTTGGGCCAGCACACTCTATCGAACAATGTCGGCTGTTAAATGCCATCATTGCCCTTTGCCAGACACACGGCATCGGACGGACGTCACGTTGGCATACGAATAATCCGCCTTTGGATGCACACACGAAACAGACGACGTGGGGCCATGGAATTCCATCATTGACCTTGGGCAGCAGACACACAATCGTATAAACGTCATCCATGGGAATGAACCTTTGGATGCCCTCACGATTGGAAAGACATCAGGCGTGGCATCGATCATAGCCTTGTTCTAGTTTTACATTTATTATGAGTATTCTATATAAATAAAAATATAATAATTTTTTTTTAAAAAAAACTAAACCCCCCCAATTAAGGATATGACCACAAACAGTTCTCAAAAAAAAAGTAGTTGTAAATTTGTGAATTTTAAACGACCATAATTTTGAACTATGATATCCGATTAGGCATTTTTTTTTTTTTGTTCTAAATTTTGTTATTTTTACTATATCTAGCGAAAATAGGTATTTGGACGAGCCTCCTTATTTTTTTTCCAAAAAAAATAATTATCACTCATTCAATTTTGAATTTCCCTCCACTTTGAAGGACAAATTGTATTTCTTTATTGTTACGAATCTGATAAAAGGAAAATAGATTTTTGATTTCCAAATTACCTTGTCAAACATTGACTATATAAATTTGAATATTAGATAATCAATTTTATGACAAAAGCTTTGATCCCGTTCAATTTACATTTTCCCTACTTTTGGCCACACACTGTCGAACGAAGTCGAGCGTGGTATGCAATCTTCGCTTGTGGTACAGCACACACGATTAACACTACGTTAGGCTTGGCATGCAATCATTAGACTTCCGGCAGCAGAAAAAGAAACAGTGAGACAACGTGGCCGTGGCAATGCCATCACGATCTTGGAATGCATAAACGGTTTAGGTAGGACGGGTGGGTTATGGCATATCATAATTCACTGTTGAAAAGATACACGATCGGAGAGTCGGGCGTGGATTCTTATCAATCCCCCTTTGACAGTAACACGAACAAACGACGTCGGGCCGCGGCATGCCAGAATAGACACTTGGGAAGTACACACGGTCGGATGACGTCGGGCGTTTTCTAATGCCATCCATCGACATTAGAAGCACACGCGGGTAAGAAGATGTACGGGCATGACATTACCTACTCGCCAGGGGCAGGCACACGCGGTCGGATAAGTCAGAGTGGCATGCCATCATCGCCTTGGGCAAAAAAAAAACACGAATCTGACTTACGTCGGGTGTTGTTGCATTGACATCAGGACCTTGGCCCAGCACAGAAGAGTTAGGACGATGACAGCGTGGCAGGCCATCAATCACCCTTGAAAGCATACACAGACAGGATGACGTAGCTGTGGCATATGACAATAAATCGCCTTGGAAAGTAGACATGGTTCGGAAGACGTCTGATGTGGCGTGTATAATCTCCCTTGGCCAGACACACGGTAGGATGAAAGTGGGCGTTGTGGCAAAGCTTTTATTGCCATGGCACAATCAGCGCATGGGACGACGTCGGGGATAGGTCATTTTTTCCCTTGGAATGCACACACAGTGGGAAGACGTTGGCATGCATTCCTCATTCTCCCTAAGATAGAATACGACGGTGCACGACGTCGGAGGTTGGCAATGCCACATCATCGTTACTTGATAGAAGACACGGTCAGACTACGTCGAGAGTGGCATAACTTCACCGCACTTGGACAACATGCACGATCGTACTACGTAGGGCGTGGAATGTCATCATCGCTAGTGAAATGAATAGAGAGTTGGATGACGTCGAGTGTGGCATACCATCATCGCAATTGGACAAGATACACAGGGTCGGACGATATCAGGCGTGGCATGCCATCATCTCCATTGAACAACATACACCGTCAGACAATGTCGGGTGTCCAATGCCATCATTGCCCTTGGAAAGAATAAACGATCGGACAACGTCGGGTGTGGCATGTTATCATCGCCCTTGGACAGCATACACGATCGGACAACGTCGGGCGTGGCATGCCCTCATGTTATAATCGCCCTTGGGCAGCTCACACTTATAGACGACGTTGGGCGTGACATGGCATCTTCACCCATGGAGAGCATACACGGTGGGAGGACGTCAGGCGTGGCATTCAATAATCGCCCTTCGGTAGAATACACGATCGCACGACGTCGAGCGTTGCAATTTCATCATCATCCTTGAATAGCATACACGGTTGGACGACGTCGGGCGTGGTATGACATCATCACACTTGGACAGCATGCACGGTAGTACTACATCGGGCGTGGCATGTCATCATCGCCATTGGAATGAACACAGAGTCAGATAATGTCGGGCGTGGCATATTATCATCGCAACTGGTAAAGATACAAGGGTCGGACGATGTCATGCGTGGTATGCCATCATCTCCCATGAAAAGCATACACGGTCAGACAACGTCAAGTGTCCCATGCCATCATCGTACTTGGAAAGAATAAAACGTTTTTAGACGATGTTGGGGTGGCATGTGTCATAGCCTTGGATAGCACACACGATCGACAAACGTCGAGCGTGTGTGGCATGCCCGCATTCATCTCTCCTTAGGCAGCACACACTTTGGGATGACGTTTGGCGTGACATGCCATCTTCACCCTTAGAGAGCACAGGTGGTTGGACGACCTCGGGCGTGGCATGTCATCATCTCCCTTGGACAGCATAGATGGTCGTACTACGTCAAGCGTGGCATACCATTATTTCCCTTGGACAACACACACGAACGGATGACGTCGGGTGTGGCATGCCCGCATGGATCTTGGGTAGCACACACGGTCAAATGACATCGGGCGTTGCATGCTATCATCACCATGGGGGAGCACACGCAGTCTTACGACATCGTGCATGACATGCCATCATCGCCCTATAATAGAACACATCGTGGGACGTCGTCGGGCATGGCATGCCATCATCGCCCTTGGACAACATAAACAAATCGAACTACGTAACGGGTGGAATGCCATCATGCCGTCCCTTGGCCAGCACAACACGTGGTGAAAACGTCTCGGGAGTGGGCACAGGCCATTCAATCGCCCTTGGACATGTTATACACAAGATCGTACATTGTCGGGCATGACTCAATCATCACCCTTCGACAACTGACCCGTTTAGGGACAACATTGACCGTGACTACAAAACACGATTGGGACGATGATTGGCGTGGCGGGGGGGGGACAATGATATCATCGCCTGGGCAAGGCACCACTTGGTCGGACAAGACGCCCCGTTTTTTTAATGTCATCATTGCCCTTTGAGACGCACACACGGCGAACAGACGTCAACGTGTTCATACACATTGAATGGATGGCACAAACGACAAACGACGTCGGGCATGGAATTCCATCATGCCCTTGGCTTAGCAAACACACAATCGGCATAACCAACGTTCATCCATGGCACCACCCATCGCCCTCCTGAGATTGTTTACTCACGATTGACTAATCAGGCGTTGATTCCAATCATCGCGTTTCTTAGTTTTACATTTATATTATCTCTATAAATAAAAATATAATATTTTTTTTTTAAAAAAAAAAAACTAAAACAAAATAAGGATATGACCACGTCGATCTCAAAAAAAAATCTGAAGAATAAAAAATTATAGGTAATACGGATTAATTGAGCCCAAAGTTGTGATTCATTGAATGTTTCCGAAATCAAAATGAAACTACAAAAACTAGTTGTTAAATTTGTGAATTTTAACGACCTTAATTTTGACTGGATGTATGATGAGCGATGTTTTTATCAATATTGTTTATTGTTTCTATAATCTACGCGGAACTGGCATTGGACGAGCCGATTTCCCAAAAAAAATCTTTATATCATTCAATTGGAATTCCTTCCACTTTGAAAGAAAAAGAAAATGTTGTATTTCTTATTACTAAAACTCTGATAAAGAAAATAGATTTTTTTATTTCAAAAACCTTTGTAACACATTTGAAAATATATAATTTTAGATAATCAATTGTAATACAAAAGATTTGATCCCGTAATTTTACATTTCCCTTTCCCTTAATTTTGCCATACATTGTCGAACGACGCGAGCGTGGAATGCCATCGCCTGGACAGTACACACAATCGACAACTCGAGCAGACATGTCATCATCCCCCATCGACCGCACACACCATGGATCTACGGGATGGGTGTGGCATGCCACGTCAGCCTCTGTGTCAGCCACACGGTCATACGACGTAGAGTGTGGCATGCGATTATCGTCCTTGGAAAGGATACACAATCGGACGACGTCGTGCGTGGCATGCCAGTATGGCCCTTAGACAGCACACAAAGTCGGATGACGTTTGGCGTGGAATGCCATCATCACCATTAGGCACCACAGGCAATCGTATGATGTCTGGTGTGGCATGCCATCATCGCCATCGGGCAGCACACGCGGTTGGATGACGTCAGGCGTGACATTCCATATTCGCCCTTGTATAGCATACACAGTGGGACGACGTCGGGCGTGCCATGCCATTATCGCCCTTGGACAACATACACGATTGGATGACCTCGGCCGTTGCAATGCCATTATCTCTCTTGGAATGCGCACAAGGTCGAAGGATGTCAGGCGTGGCATTCCATCATCTCTCTTGGAAAGCATACACGATCGACAATGTCGGGCGTGGCATGTTATCATACCCTGACAAGCAACACAACGTCGGACGACGCGGGCGTGGCATGCAGCATGGCCCTTGGAAGACCAAATGATCGGATGACGTTGGGCGTGGGCATTACATCATCGCCATTAGAAATTTTTTTTTCCACACTCGGTCGGACGACGTTAGGCGTGGCATGCCATCACGCCCATTGGGCACACATAGGTCAGACGATGCGTCACGGCGGACAGCCATTTCGCCATTGGATAGCAACAAGCTGGGATGGGACGGCGGGCATATGACAGCCATCAACATCCTTCAACTACATAAATGGTCGGACAACGTTGGGCATGGAATGCCCGCATGGCCCTTGGGCAGCACATAGAGTTGAATGACGTCAGGAATGGCATGCAATTATCTCCATTGGGCAGCACACGTGGTCGGATGATGCCGGGCGTAACATGCCATCTTCGCCCTTGGATAGCACACACAGTGGGACGACGTCGAGTGTGGCATGCCATCACGCCGTTGGACAACATACACGTTCAGAGTACGAAAGGTTGTGCGCATTCATCATAGGCCCTGGTCCAGGCACACGCGGTTTAGGATGACGTACGGGCGTGGAATGCATCAATCTTCCATTTTAGAAGTCCCACGCCGGTTCAGAAGATGTAGGGAAGGACATTCCATAATTGCACTTAAGCAGCAGAGCGGATAGGACAACGTCAGAGAAGCAACATCATCGCCCTTGGGCAACAAAAAACACGGTATGAGTACGTCAGGCGTGGTGGTTATACACATGGCCCTTGGCCAGCACAGCGGTCGGACGATGATAGCATGAAGGCCATAATCGTTATTGGAAGATTCACCATAATGGATGACGTTAGTTTGTGGTGCCATACGCCCTTGAAAGTATACATGGTCGGACGACGTCTGGAGTGGCGTGTTATCATCTCCTTTAGATTGAACATACGGTAGATCGAATTTGGGTGTGGCAATGCTATCATCTCCCTTGGCTAGCACACACGGTCGGATGACGTAGGTCGTTAAATTCCATTCTGTCCCTTATAAAAGTACACACGGTCTGCCGACGTCGATGTGGCATGCCATCATCTCCTTTGGAATGCATACACGAATAGATGACGTCGGGCGTGGCATGCCGTCATCGCCCCTGTTAGCACAAATGGTCAAACGATGTTGGGAGTTAGATGTCATTAGCGCCCTTGGACAACACACATTGTCGTACAGTGTTAGGCGTGACATGACAGCATTGTCCTTGGGAAGCAAAGACGGTCGGATGATGTTGATTGTGGCATGCCATAATCGACCTTGTACTGCACATACAGTACGACGACATCGGGCGTGACATGACCATAAGTCCCTTGTGCAGCACACATAGTCGGACGAGATCACGCGTTACATGCCATCATCGCACTTGGGAAGCCAACACGGTCTAATGACCTTGCGCGTGGAATGCCATGTAATCATCCCCCTTGGACAACACATGCCATGGAACTACGTATGGCGTGGCATGCCATCGTCGCCCTTGGGTATTACACATAGTCGTACGACGTTGAGCGTGGCATGCAATCATCATCCTTGGAAAGCATACACAATCGGACGACGTCGGCGTGGCATGCCAGCATGGCCCTCAGACAGCCCACAAGGTCGGTTGACGTTGGACGTGGAATGTCATCATCGCCATTAGGCAGCACATCGCTCGTATGCAATTGGGTGCTGGATGCCCTCATCGCCCTTTGGACAACACACAAGATCGGAGACGAGCAGGCGTGCAGCCCGCATGCCTTTGGCAGCATTTAAATGGTCGGATGAAGTGGGGCTTCGTGGCAGTTTTTGCACTTGGTGCCAGCCACATGCTCGGAGACCATAGGGAAAGAAGTGCCCAATTTTGCCCTTGGAATGCCAACACACGCGTAGGGAAGACGTCTGGCGTGGCATTCTATCTCGCCCTGGATATAATAAAGGGTCGACACGACGTCAGGACATTGCAATGCCATCATCGTCCTTGGACAGCATACAGGGTGGACGACGTCGGGCGTGGAATGACATCAGCGCAATTGGACAGATGAATGGTTCCATACTACCTCGTGGTGTTCCCATGCAATCACGCCCTTGGAAAAGAAATAAAAACGCTAGAGACGACCGTCTCGGGTGGGGATGTTATTATCGCCCTTGGATAGAACACACGATCGGACAACGTCGGGCGTGGCATGCCTGCATGTTATCATCTCTCTTGGGCAGCACAAGATTTTGGACGACGTTGGGTGTTACCTGCCATTTTCACCCTTGGAGATCACACACTGTGGGACTTTGTCGGGCTTGGCATTCCATCATCTCCCTTGGACAACATAGACGGTCGGACTACGTCAGGCGTGGCATACCATTATTTACCTTGGACAGCACACACGATCGGACTACGTCGCGTATGGCATGCCCGCATATACCTTGGGCAGCACACACGGTCAGAATACATCGGGCGTGGCAAGCCATCATCTCCATGGGGGAGCACCCGCAGACGTACGACATCGTGCGTGACATGCCATCATCGCTCTAGGATAGAACATATCATGGGACGTCGTCAAGCATGGCATGCAATACATCCCATTGGAAGCATCCACAATCGGACTAACGTCAGGAGTAGAGAATGCCTCATGTCCTTAGCAGCACACACGGTCAGACAACGTTGGCGTGGGTAGGCCATCATCATCTTGGACATCATACACAGATCGAAGATTGTGGGCGTGGTAAAATCATCACCCATGGGGACAAATGACACGTTTGGAGAACGTCAGGGCCAGTGGCATTATAAATTCTCCTTGGACTACACACATGATTGGACGACGGGGGTTCGCATGGCAATGGATATCATCACCATTGGGAACGGAAGCACAATCTATCGAACAATGGTTCGGCTGTTATGGAAATGCCATCATTGCCCTTTGGACTGACACACACGGATCGGACGAAGTCAACGGGCCATCACTCATCGCTTGGTGCACACACGAACAGACGCACGGGCATGGCATCCATATTGACCTTGGGAAGCACCACACAATCGGATAACGTAATCCATGGGAATGACTCCTTGGATTGGCCCTCACGATTGGAAGACATCAGGGCGTGGCATTCGATCATCGCCTTGCTAGTTTTTACAGTTATTATTATTCTATATAAAGAAAAATATAATAATTTTTTTACAAAAAAAAATAAACCCCAATTAAGGATATGACCACAAAGTTCTCAAAAAAAAAAAAGTATTTGTAAATTTGTGAAATTTTTTAACGACCATAACTTTTGAATCTGATGTCATTGAGGCGATTTTTTTTCTAAATTTGTTATTTTACAATACTACGCGAAAATAGGATTTGACGAACCGATTTTCAAAAAAAATAATATACTCATTCAATTTTCAATTTACCCCACTTTGAAGAAGAAAATTGTATTTCTTTATTGTTAGAATCGATAAAATGTGGAAATAGATTTTTGATTCAAATTACCTTTGTAAAACATTTGACTAGTTATAAATTTTAAATAATAGATAATCAATTTTTTATGACAAAAGCTTTGGTTTATCCACGTTAAATTTTACATTTCCTAATTGTGCACACCACTGCGAACGGCGTCAAGTGTGGTATGACCATCTTTCGCTTTCTGACAGCACACACGATACAACATACGTTAGGATTGGAATGCAAATATAGCCCTTCGGAAGCAGAAATAGTTGGACCCAACATCGGCCGTGGAAATTCCATCATCGCTATTGGAAATGCACACACGGGTATAGGACGATGTCGGGCAATGGCATTCATAATCACTCTTTGAAAGCCATCACACGAGATGGAAGGATGCGGGCGTGGCTTCTTATCATCCCCCTTTGACAGTACACACGAACGAACGACGTCGGGCGCGGCATGCCCGCATGGACCTTGGGAAGCACACACGGTCGGATGACGTCGGGCGTCTCATGCCATCATCGCCATTAGGAAGCACACGCGGTCAGAAGATGTAGGGCATGACATTCCCTAATCGCCACTGGGCAGCACATGCGGTCAGATAACTTCCGGCGTGGCATGCCATCATCGCCGTTGGGCGAAAAACACGATCTGACTACGTCGGGTGTGGCATGACATCATGGACCTTGGCCAGCACAGACGGTCGGACGATGACAGCGTGGCAGGCCATCATCGCCTTGGAAAGCATACACAGACATGGATGACGGTAGCTGTGGCATGCCATCATCGCCCTTGGAAAGTATACATGGTCGGACGACGTCTGATGTGGCGTGTTATCATCTCCCTTGGCCAGCACACACGGTAGGATGAAGTGGGGCGTGGCAAGCTTTATTGCCATTGGGCAGCACATGCGGTCGGACGACGTCGGGCATGAATTGTCATTTTTTCCCTTGGAATGCACACACAGTGGGAAGACGTCTGGCATTGCATTCCATCATCTCCCTAAGATAGAATACACGGTCGCATGACGTCGGAGGTTGCAATGCCATCATCGTACTTGGATAGCATACACGGTCAGACTACGTCGAGAGTGGCATAACTTCACCGCACTTGGACAACATGCACGGTCGTACTACGTAGGGCGTGGAATGTCATCATCGCTAGTGAAATGAATAGAGAGTTGGATGACGTCGAGTGTGGCCTCCCTCACTCGCCCCCTTGGCCCCGATCCCCCCGTGGTCGGCCGATATCGGCGTGGCCTTGCCCTCCTTCCGTTGACACCACTCCAGGGACCCACACCCCACAACCCACACGGTCAGAAAGGTCGGGTGTCCAATGCCATAATTTCCCTTGGAAAGAATAATAATAAACGATTCTAGGACAAAGTTGGTGTGCAGTTATCATCGCCCTTGGACAGCATACACGATCGGACAACGTCGGGCGTGGCATGCCCGCATGTTATAATCGCCCTTGGGCAGCACACACTTATAGACGACGTTGGGAGTGACATGGCATCTTCACCCATGGAGAGCACACATGGTGGGAGGACGTCAGGCGTGGCATTCAATCATCGCCCTTCGATAGAATACACGATCGCATGAAGTCGAGCGTTGCAATTTCATCATCATCCTTGAATAGCATACACGGTTGGACGACGTCGGGCGTGGTATGACATCATCACACTTGGACAGCATGCACGGTCGTACTACATCGGGCGTGGCATGTCATCATCGCCATTGGAATGAACACAGAGAGAAATGTCGGCGGGGCCTATATTATCCGCCAATTGGTTAAAGATACATAGGGTAGACGATGTCAGGCGTGGTATGCCATCATCTCCCTTGAAAAGCATACACGGTCAAACAATGTCAAGTGTCCCATGCCATCATCGTCCTTGGAAAGAATAAACGTTTAGACGACGTTGGGTGCGGCATGTTGTCATAGCCCTTGGATAGCACACACGATCGGACAACGTCGGGCGTGGCATGCCCGCATGTCATCATCTCCCTTAGGCAGCACACACTTTGGGATGACGTTTGGCGTGACATGCCATCTTCACCCTTAGAGAGCAAAGGTGGTGGGACGACCTGGGGTGGCATGTATCATCTACCTTGCGACAGCATAAGATGGTCGTACTAGTCAGGCGTCATACATATTTCCCTTGGACAACAAACCCGAACGGATGACGCTCGGGGTGTGGCAGGCCCCGCATGGATCTTGGGGAGCAAACACACGGTCATATACATCGTGCGTGTGCATGCTAGCATCACCATGGGAGCAACAACCGCCCGTCCCCCTCTAACAAGCACCATCGTGAGGACATGCCATTCATCGGCCTATTAATAGAAAACATCGTGGGACGTCGTAGGCCATGGATGCCATCAATTCGCCTTGGACAGCAGAACAACGATAAAGTCAGGGTGGACTGGGAATGTAATCATGTCCCGGGCCCAAGCAAACCACGGTCGGAAACGTCGGGGCGTGGCAGCCCATAGCCCTGAATCATACACCAAGATCGTAAAGTGTCGGGCATAAATGCCATAATCACCCTTCGACCAACTGACACGTTTAGACCCAAAATTTGCCCTTGGACTAACACAACGATTTGGACGATGATTGGGTGGGCAAATGATATGATATCATCGCCATTGGGTTTTAGTGGAGGTAGCACATGGTCGGACAATTACGCCCAGTTCGTTTAAAATGTCCATTCTTGACCTTTGGGAAATGCACACCGGTCTCGAACGACCGCAAGTGTCATAATTCTTGTTATGAATTTGGATGCACACGGACAAACGACGTCGGGCATGGCATTCCAGGCATTGCCCTGGGAAACACACACAATCGGATACGGCATCAATGGCAATCATCGCCTTGGATTGTACTCACGATTTGACGACATCAGGCGTGCATCCATTCATCGCGTTTATTTATAGTTTTACATTTATATTATTCTATAGAAAAAAAAGATATAATTTTTTAAAAAACACCTAAACCAAATGTAGGATATGACCACGTAGATCTCAAAAAAAAATATGAGAATAAAAAATTTATAGTGTCATACGGATAATTGAGCCCAAAGTTGTGATCATTTGAAGTTTCACTAAGCAAAGATTGAAAACTAAAAAAAATAGTTGTAAATTTGTGTAAAATTTTAAACGACCTTAACTTTTGACTTGGAGTACGATGATTGATGCCGATTTTTTTCTTCATTTTGTTATTTTTCTATACTACGGCGAAAGGGCATTTTGGCACGAGACGATTTTCCAAAAAAATCTTTATACTCATTCAATTTTTGAATATTCCTTCCAATTTGAAGAAAATGTATTTCTTTAGTACTGCAAATCTGATAAAAGAAAATAGATTTTTATTTCAAAATACCCTTGGTAACACATTTGCAAATATTATATAATTTTAGATTAATCAATTTATATTACAAAAAGATTTATCCCGTTCAATTTTACATTTTCCCTAATTTATGCCATACATGTCGAAACGAAGGCGAGCGTGGCATGCAATCTTCGCGCTTTTACCGCCACACGATCACACTATGAGGCTTGGCATGCAATCATAGCCTGGGCAGCACTAACAGTTGGAAGATGTCGTCGTCGGCAATGCCAATCATGTTTACGAATGCCTATCAGTAGGAAAGAAGTCGGGGCATGGCATATCATCATCACCCATGTAAATCATACACCGATCAGACGACGCGGCAGTGCGAATGTAAATAATCCCCCTTTGACAACACACACGATGGAAGACGTCGCTCGTCGGCGTGGCATGACACGCATGGACATTGGGAAGCACACACGGTCGGATGACGTCGGCGTGGCATGCCTCATACCCCTTCGCTAGAATTCACGGATCACACTAGTCAGCAATTGTAATGGTCATCTCATCATCCTTGGATAGAATACACGGCGGACGAATGGGCTGTGGCATGGACCTCATCGCAACTTAGACAGCATGCACGGTCCGTAATACGTCAGCGGGCATGTCTCATCGCCATTGAGAATGAAAAAGAGTTAGATGATGTCGGGCGTGGCATATTATCATCTAATTGGACAAGATACACACCCGGTCCATCGGACCGATGTCCAGGAGAGGCATGCAATCATGTCCCCCCCCATGAAAAGCATACATCGGTGTTAGACAACGCGGGTGTCCATGCCATCATCGCCCTTGGAAGAATAAATAATCGGAAGACTTTGGGTGTGGAATGTTTTCATGCCCTTGGACAGCACACACGATAAGACAAACGTCGGGCGTGGCATGCCCGCCGTTATCATCGCCCTTGGCCAAGCACCACACTCTCGGACGACGTGGGGAACGTGACACATGCCTCATCACCCTTGGAGGAGAACACACCATTGGGACGACGTCGGGGCGTGACATGCCTACATCGCCCTTGGACAACTAAAGGCGGACTACATCAGGGGGGTGGCATAAATCATTTCTCTTGGACAGCACACACGATCGGACACGTTGGTGTTGCATGCACTCATGGACCTTAGGCCGCACACACAGTCAGATGACTCGGGACGTGGCATTGCCATTCATCGGCCTGGGGGATAACACAGTCTTAGACATCATAAGTGAAATGTCATCCATCGCCCTAGGATGAAACACTCGTGGGACGTCATGGGCAGGCATGCATCATCGACTTGGACAGAATTACACATACTCGCACTACGTAAGCGGATAATGCATCATGTCCTGGCCAGCACAAACAACGGATAAAGTGGGCGCTGGTAGGTAGGCCATAATCACCCTGTACATCAACACAAGATCGGACATGTCGGGCGTGCTTAGACATCATCACCATTGGACAACATACTGATTGGGACAAAGCGGGGCGTGGCATTGTATTCATTGCCCTTGGATTACCTCACAGTGATGTGAAAGACGCGTTTGCATGGGTAATGATATTGATCTTCTTGGGCAGCACACTAGGTCGGATAAACGGCGATTAAATGCCATATTACTAGGACCAGCACACACAGTCGGACTACGTCAACGTGGCTTACCACCGTTGCCTTTGGATGCACACACGTACAGACAACGTCCGGCGTTGAATTCCATCATTGCCCTTGGGCAGCACATACAATCGGATAACGTCATCCATGGAGATGCAATAATCGCCTTTGGATTGCACTCATGATTGGACGACATCGGGCGTGACATCATCGCCCTTGGAAATCATACAAGGTCAGACTACATCTAGCATGGCATTCAATCATCCCCCTTGGAATGAACAAACAGTCGGATGTTGTCGGGTGCAGCATGCCATCATCGCAATTGGACAAGATACACAGGATCTCAAGACGTCAGGGGTGGCATACCATCATATCCCTTGGACAGCATACACGGTCAGACGATGTTGGGTGTGCCATTCCATCATCGCCCTAGGAAAGCATACACGATCGGACGACATCTGCTGTGGCATGTTGTCATCGCCCTTGGACACGACAAACGGTTAGACAACATCAGGTGTGGCATTCCCGCATGGCCCTTCGGAAGCACACATGATCGGATGACGTCTAGCGTGGCATGTCGTCATTTCCCTCGGACAAAACACACGATCGGACTACGTCGGCCGTGGCATGCCACCATCGCCCTTGGGCAGCACACATGGTCGGATAACATTTGTGTTGTATCCCATTCTATCTCTTGTAAAGAATACACGATCGAACGACGTCTGGCGTGACATGTTATCATCGCCCTTAGACAGCCGACATGATTGGACCACGTAGGTCATGGCATGCCTGCATGGCCCTTGGGAAGGACACACGGTCGGATGACATCTAGCATGGTATGCCATTATTACGCTTGGATAACACTCACGATCGAACTACGTCGGGTATGACATGCCATTATTTCTCATGGGAAGCACAAACGGTCGGACGACATCGGGCGTGGCATGTCATCATTGCCCTTGGATAGAACACACAATGGGATGACGTCGGGCGTGGCATGCGATCATCACCCTTGGATAGAATACACGATCGTACGACGTATGGCGTGTCATGTTATAATCACCCTTGGACTGCACACATGGTCGGACGATGATTAGTGTGGAAATGCTATCATCGCCGTTGGGTTGTGCAAACGGTCAGATGGTATATGGCATTAAATGCCATCATTGCCCTTTGAACAGCACACACGGTCGGACGACGTCGACGTGGCATGCCATCATCGCCATTAGACTGCACACACGGACACATGACGTTGAGCATGGCATGTCATCATCGCCCTTGTGCAGCACACACAGTTGGACGATGTCGGCCGTGGAAATGCTATCATCGACCATGGAATACACACACGATAGGACGATATCAGGCATGGTATGACATCATCACCCTAGGACAGCACACACGATTGCTCACGTCGGGCTTGGCATGCCCGCATGGACCTTGGGCAGCACACACGACCAGATGACATCAAGCGTGGTATGCCATCATCATCATTAGGCAGCACACGCGGTCAGACAATGTTGGGCATGACATGCCATTTTTGCTCTTGGAAAACACACACGGGACGACGTTATGCGTGGTATGCCATCATTGCCCTTGGAAAGAATACACTGTCGGCCGACGTCGTGCGTGGCATGCCATCATCGCCCATGGACTGCATACATGGTTGAACGACGTAGGGTGTAACATTTCATCATCACCTTTGGACAGCATACACGGTATGACTACGTCGGGCATGGCATTCAATGATAGCCCTTGGAATGAACGCACGAATGGATGATGTCGGGCATGGCATAGCCATCATTGCAATTTGACAACATACAAAAGGTCGAACGACGTCAAGCGTGGAATGCCATCATCTCCCTTGGACAACATACACGGTCAGACGACGTCAGGCGTGCCATGCCATCATCGCCTTTGGAAAGTATACATGATTAGACAACATCAGGTGTGGCATGTTATCATCGGCCTTGCACAGCAAAAACAATCGGATGACATTGTACGTAGCATGCCTGTTGGCCTTTGTGTAGCAAAAAGGTCAGATAACGTCGAGTGTAAAATGCTATAATCGCACTTGGAAATCACACACAATTGGAATATGTTAGGCGTGTCATGCCATCATCGCCCTTAGGCAACACACACGGTCTCGGACGAAGTCGGGCATAAAGTGCCATTTTTGCTGTTGGAATGCACACATGGTGGGAAGACGTCTGGCGTGGCATTCCATCATCGCCCTTGGATAGAATACACGATCGCACGACGTCGGGCATTTCAATGCAATCATCGACCTTGGACTGCATTCACGGTCGGACGATGTACGGGTCGGCATGGACATACATTGCACTTGGACAACATGCCCCACGACATCGTTACTCGTCAGGCATAGGCATGTCATCATCGCCATATGCGAATAAACAAAGAATCAAATAATGCTCGGGCAGGCACATCACATCATCGTAATTAGGACAAGATACACCGGTTGACGACGAGCATAGTCCGGCGTGGCATGCCCATAATCAACCTTGAACTATACACGGGGTCAAACATATGTTGCCGGTGTCCCATGCATCATCGCCCTTCGCGAAAGAATAAACGATCGGACCACGTCGGGTACTATGTGGCATGTTATCATCGCCCTTGGATAGAACACACGAACTCGAATAATACGGGGTGGCCTATTAATGCCGCGCTATGTTATCATCGCCTTTTAGGCAGCACACACAAACGTTCTGAACGCGTGCGGCCGTGACATGCATCCGTCACCCTATGGAGAGCCTACTTGAAGGACTGGGACGCACTTCCGGCGGAGGCCCATAAAGACCTGTCATCTCCTTGCGCCCAGCCATAGATGGTCGGGACTAGTCAGGCGGGAAAACTATCATTTACCTTGCGATACACACACACGCAATAGACAACGCTGCCTGGGTAGTGGCAATGCCCGCAATAAATCTTCAGTGGATATAGCCACACACGGATACAGATAGAAATCGGGCGTGCTGATGCCATCATAACCATGGGGTGAGTACACGCAGTTCGTACGAAATGTGACCCGTGCACATTGCCATCACATCGCCAAGTATAGAACACATCGTGCGAGACACGTAGTCGCGCATGCATGCCATCCATCGCCTTGGACAGCATTCATACACATCACACTGCAGGTCAGCTAGCGGAGCACATGAACATAAGTCCCTTAGACGCCACACGGACTCGGACAACGTCGAGACACGTGAGCCAAGGCCATCATCGCCCCTTGCCGACATCATACACAAGATCGTACATATGTCGGCGCGTAATAAAATGCCATACATCACCCTTAAGGACAACCTACACACATATTGCCGACAACCGTCGGGCGATGATGAATGTTATCATCTGCCTTGACTATCCCACACGAGTTGGACAGAAATGCGTTGCATGCCGAAATCAGATTATCCTTAAAGCCTTTAGGGCCCCAGCACACGCGCGTCAGACAACGACTGCACGTATAAATGCCTCATCATTGCTTGGACATTGGCACACACGGCTGCGATCGACGACGTCAAAGGGTCATACCATCATCGCATTTGCCGAGTGCCACACACGCGACAAACGATGTCGGCGCGCGCTGAGATGCGCATTACCATCATTACGCCCTTCTGGCAGCACACACAATCGGGGATAACGTCATCCATCGGCAATAGACAATCAGGTCCTTAGATTGCCATCCGACTTTGGACAACCAGTCGCCCGAGGAATCGATGAGCATTCCTATCAGACGCCTTTCTAGTTTAAATTTATATTATAACTATAGAATAAAAATATAATAATTTTTTTAAAAACTAAACAAATTAAGGATATGACCACGTTACGCATCTCAAAACATATGACCCGAATAAAAATACAATAGCTGTCATACGTATTTGCAGCCAAAGTTCGCATATCAATTATGACTTTTTTTTTCGACATTTTTTGAAGAAAAATTGTATATCTTTATGCTACGAATCCGCATTAACGACAAAATTATTTTTGATTGCAAAATACCTATGTAGACACCTTTGAGAATATAATTATTTAGATAATCAATTTATTACAAAAAGATTATCCCGTTCATTTTACATTTATCCCTATTTTTGCCAAACATTGTCGAACGACGTCGAGCCTGCCATGCAATCATTAGCGCTTTGACAGCACCACGATCACAATACGTTAGAGATGCATGAAATCATAACCCTTGGGCAGCACAACACTTGCAGAAGATGTCGTCTATGATGCAATGCCATCATACGCTCCGATGAATGCCAACAACGTAGGACGAAGTCGGGTATGGCCATATAATCATCACCCTTTGAAAGCAACACATGATCGGAAGACGTCGGGCGTGGCATGTATCATCCCCTTGACACCACCACGACTTCCGGACGAGTCAGGGCGTGGCATGCCTTGGCATGGACTTTGTGAAGCACACACGGTCGGATGACGTGGGCGTGGAATGCATCATCGCCATAGGAGCACACGCGGTCAGAAGATGTATGGAAGACATCCAAATTGCCAGATAGGACAGCAGACGCGGTCGGACAAAGTCAGGAGAAGAATTCCATCTCGCCCTGGGCAAACAAACACGGTCTGACTACGTCAGGCGTGGCTAGACATCATGGGCCCTTTGTCCAGCACAGACGGTCGGACGATGACAGCATGCAGGCCATCATGTTCTTGTAAGCATACACATACATGGATGAGTTAGTTGTGTGCCATGCCATCATTGCCATTTGAAAAGATACATGGTTTCGGACGACGTCACGAGTGGAGTGTTATCAATCTCCTTTTAGATTGAACATACGGTAGATAGAATTTGGTGTTGGGGCAATGCATTCATCTCCCTTGGCAGCACAACACGTAGGATGACGTAGGTCGTTAAAATTCATATTCCCGATAAAAGTACACACTGGTCTGCCCGATGTCGATGTGCATGCCATCATCTCCCTTTGGAAATGCATACACGAACAGATGACGTCGGGCGTGCATTCCGTAACGCCTTGTTAGCACAAATGGTCAAATGAGTGGGAGTTAGATGTCATTAGCGCCATTGGAACAACACAACCATTGTCGTCATGTTCAGGCGTGGAATGACAGCATTGTCCTTGGAAGCATAGACGGTCGGATGACGTGATTGGGCATGCCATAATCGACCTTGTACTGCACAACAGTACAACGACATCGGGGCGGACATGAACATAAGTCCCTTGTGCAGCACCACATAGTCGGACGACATCGGGCGTTACTGCCATATCACACTTGGAAGACAAAACACGGTCAAGACTTGCGCGGGGCACATGCCATGTTAATCATCCCCCTTGGACACACTGCCAGGAACTACGGTATGGCGTGGGCATTGCCATCGTCGCCCTTGGGTATGCACATTGTCGTACGAAGTTTGAGCGTGGCATGGAAATCATCCTCCTGGAAGCATTACACAACTCGGACACGGCGGGTGTGGATGCCATCATGGCCCTCGGACAGCCCACAAGGTCGGATGACGTTGGACGTGGAATGTCATCATCGCCATTAGGCAGCACACGCAGTCGTATGAATTCGGGTGTGGCATGCCATCATCGCCTTTGGACAACACACAAGATCGGACGACGTCAGGCGTGGCATGCCCGCATGGCCCTTTGGCAGCATAAATGGTCTGATGAAGTGGGGAATGGCAAGCTTTTTTGCCATTGGGCAGCACATGCGGTCGGACGACATAGGGAATGAAGTGCCAATTTTTTCCCTTGGAATGCACACACGGTGGGAAGACGTCTGGCGTGGCATTCTATCATCGCCCTTGGATATAATACAGGGTCGCACGACGTCAGGCATTGCAATGCCATCATCGTCCTTGGACAGCATACAGGGTCGGACGACGTCAGGCGTGGCATGACATCATCGCACTTGGACAGCATGCATGGTCATACTACATCGGGCGTTGTATGTAATCATCGCCATTGGATTTAATACAGATTCGGATGATGTCGGGCATGGCATACCATCAACGCAATTGGACAAGATACACAGGGTCGGACGATGTCAGGCGTGGCATGACATCATCTCTCTTGAACAGCTAACACGGTCAGAAACGTTCGGGCTATTTGTCCCAGCAATATCGCCCTTGGAAAGAATATAATAAACGACTTCGGACGACGTCGGGTGTGGCATGTTATTATCGCCCGGGATAGAACACACGAGTCGGACAAGTCGAAAGGCGTGGCATGCCTGCATGTTATCTCGTTTGGGCGCCAGATTTTCAGACGACGTGGGGTGAATGCCATTTCACCCTTGGAGAGCACACACTGTGGGACTATGTCGGGCTTGGCATTCCATCATCTCCCTTGGACAACATAGACTGTCGGACTACGTCAGGCGTAGCATACCATTATTTCCCTTGGACAGCACACACGATCGGACTACGTCGCGTTTGGCATGCCCGCATAGACCTTGGGCAGCACCAACACAGTCAGATTACATCGGGCGTGGAAAGCCATTCATCTCCATGGGGAGCACCGCAGACGTTACGAATCCGTGCGTGACATGCCATCATCGCCCTAGGAATAGAACATATCGTGGACGTCGTCAAGCATGGCTGCCATCATCGCCCTTGGACAGAATACAAAATCGCCACTACGTCAGGCGTCGAAATGCCAATTCAAGGTCCCTTGGCCAGCACAACGGCGCGGACAACGTCTGGGTGGCAGGCATATCAATCTTGGAATCTACAGAAGATCGGAGATTGTAGGGCGTGGAATAACATCATCAACCCATGGACAACATACACGTTTAGAGAAAGTCAGGCGTGGATTATATCATCCCTCTGACTACAAACATGATTGGACGACGGTGCGGTGGCAATGGATCATCACCCTTGGCGCACCACACGGTCGGACGACGTCAAAAGTGGCATTTACCTCATGCCTTGGATGCACACACGAAAAACGAAGAATGTCGGCGCGTGGCATTCCATTCATTGACTTGAGCAGCACACTACAATCGGATAACGTCATCCATGGGAACTGCCATCATAGCCTTGGATTTCCCTCACGATTTGGAAGAACACAGGCGTGGATTGATCACTCGCATCTAGTTTTTCATTTATATTATCTATATAAATAAAAAAATATAATAAGTTTTTTTCAAAAAAAAACTAAACCAAATTAAGGATATGGACACAAAAGTTCTAAAAAAAAAGGTCGTTGTAAATTTGTGAATTTTAAATGACCATAACTTTTGACTCTAATGCGATTGAGGCGAGTGTTTTTCTAAATTTTGTTATTGTTCTATAATCTACGCGAAAAAGGGTATTTGGACGAGCCCGATTTTCAAAAAACGTAATTATACCATTCATTTTGACTTTTTTTTTCCCCCCCCCCCCCACCCCCCCCCCCCCCCCTCCAATTTTGAAAGAAGAAAATTGTATTCGTTATTGGTACGAATTGATAATAGAAAATAGAATTTTGATTTCAATTACCTTTGTAAGAAAATTTGACTATAGAAAATTTTAATATTAAGATAATCAATTTTATGACAAAAAGCTTTTATCCCGTTCAATTTTACCATTTTCCCTAATTTTGCACACCTGTCTGAAGTGGCGAGAGTGTATGCAATATTCGCTTTTTGACAACCAAAAACGATCACCAAAGGGTTAGGCTGGCATGACAATCATGCCCTTCGCCAGCAGAAAGAAACAGTTTGGACAAGTCGGCCGTGGCTAATTGCCGTAATCAGCTATTGGAATGCACCCCACGGTTAGGACGATGTCGGGCATGGCAATCATAAATCTCTTGAAAGACATACACGTCGGAATGACGTCTGGGCGTCTCATGCTAATCGCATACTAGGAAGCACACGACGGTCCAAAAGATGTAAGGCATGACATTCCCTTACGCCACTGGGCAGCACCCGCGGTCAGGATAACGTCAGGCGTGGCATGCCATCATCGCCCGGGGCAAAAAAACAGATTGACTACGTAGGGTGGGAAGGCCATCATGCCCTTGGCCAGCACAGACGGTCGGATGATGACGCGTGGCAGTCATCTCGCCCTTTGGGAAAGATACACAGACAGGGATGACGTTAGTTGTGGCAATGCCATCATCGCCCCTTGGAAAGTAGACATGGTCGTCGCGACACGTCTGATAGTGGCGTGGTTTATCATCTACCTGCCAGCACACACGGGTAGGAGTTGAAGTGGGGCGTGGCGGACAAGCTTTATTGCCAGTGGGAAACAATGCGGTCGGTACGACGTCGGGCATGAAGTGTCATTCCCTTGGAATGCACACACAGTGGGAAGACGTCTGAATTGCTTCCATCATATCCCTAAGATAGAATACACTGGTAGCCGCACGAAAAACGTAGGAGGTTGCAATGCCATCATCGTACTTGGATAGCATACACGGTCAGACTACGTCGAGAGTGGCAAAACTTCACCGCACTTGGAGAACATGCATGGTCGTAATACGTAGGGCGTGGAATGTCATCATCGCTAGTGAAATGAATAGAGAGTCGGATGACGTCGAGTGTGGCATTCCATCATCCCAATTGGACAAGATACACAGGGTCGGACGATATCACGCGTGGCATGCCATCATCTCCGTTGAACAACATACACGGTCAGACAATGTCGGGTGTCCAATGTCCATAATCGCCCTTGCAAAGAATAAAAGATGGACAACGTTGGGTTATGTGGCATGTGATCATCTCCCTTGGACAGCTACACGATGGACAACGTCGGGGCGTGGAAGCCCGCATGTTATAATCGCCCTGGGCAAGCACACACTGATAGAGACGTTGGAGTGAAACATGCATTCTTCACCCATGGAAGCAAACACGTGTGGAGGAGTCGAGCGTTGCAATTTCATTGCATCATCCCTTGAATAGCATACACGGTGGGGGGGGACGACGTCGGCGTGGTATTATGACATTCATCACACTTGGACATGCATGCACATCGTACACATCGGCTGTGGCATGTCGATCATCGCCAGGAATGAAACCCAGAGTCAGATAATGTCGGCGGGCATAGTATCACGACAATTGAGTAAAGCTACATAGGGTGGACGCTGCAGGCGTGGAATGCCATCATCTCCATTGAAAAAGCATACACGGTCAGACACGTCAAGTGTCCCAGCCATATCGTCATTGGAAAGAATAAAGTTTAGACAACGTGGGGGGAATGTTTCATAGCCCTTGGATAGCACACACGATCGAGACAACGTCGGGCGTGGCATGCTCCATGTCATCTCGCCCTTAGGAGCACACACTTTGGATGACGTTTGGCGTGAAAGCAATCTCACCACTTAGAGAGAAAAGGTGGGGGTGTGGGACGACTAGGCGTGCTCGTTGGGCACATGTCATATCTCCTTAGCAGCATTAGAAGGTCGTACTAAGTCAGGCGGGCATACCATTATTTCCCTGGACAACAACAAACGAGACGGAAGTTGAGTCGGGTGTGGCATCCCGCATGTCTTGGGTAGCCACACACGGTCTTCAAAATGACATCGGGCGTTGCATGCTACATACCCAGGGGGGGAGTACAGAGTTAGAGTGTTACGGACATAGTCCATACACCCTCATCGCCCTATAATAGAAACATCGTGGGACGTCGTCGGGCATGCATGCCATATCGCCCCTTGGACAGCATACACAATCGGCACTACGTCAGGCGTGGAAAGCATCATGCCCCTTGGCCAGACCCACAGGTCGGAAAACGTCGGGGCCTGCAGGTCCATTCATCGCCTTGGGACATTCATACACAAGATCGTACATTGTCAGGCATGAATGCCATAATCACCCTTCGACAACTGACACGTTTAGACAACATTGCCCTTGGACTACACACACGATTGGACGATGATTGGCGTGGCAATGATATCATCGCCCTTGGGCAGCACACTTGGTCGGACAATGACGCCCGTTAAAATGTCATCATTGCCCTTTGGACAGCACACACGGTCGAACGACGTCAACGTGTCATACCATCATTGAATTTGGATGCACACACGGACAAACGACGTCGGGCCTGACATTCCATCATTGCCCTTGGGCAACACACACAATCGGATAACGTCATCCATGGCCATCATCGCCCTTGGATTGTACTCACGATTGGACGACATCAGGCGTTGCATTCCATCATCGCATTTCTAGTTTTACATTTATATTATTCTATATAAAGT
Source organism: Solanum habrochaites (assembly GCA_027704765.1). Lineage (NCBI taxonomy): Eukaryota > Viridiplantae > Streptophyta > Magnoliopsida > Solanales > Solanaceae > Solanum > Solanum habrochaites. Next base: position 65,769 of record JAKWJA010000983.1, on the reverse strand, counting down.
AACCTGTAATAAAGTTTTTTAAAAAAAAACTAAACCAAATTAAGGATTTATGGACAAACGTAGATCTCAAAAAAAAAATATGGCCGAATAAAAAAATTATAGTGTCATACGGGAATTGAGCCCAAAGTGTGATCATTTGAAGTTTCCACTAAATAATTATTGAAACTAAAAAAAATAGTTGTCAATTTAGGAATTTTTTAAACGACCTTAACGTTGGAATTGGATGTCGGATAATCGATTGAATGCGATTTTTTTCTCAATTTTGTATTTTTTATATCTACGCGAAAATAGGCATTTGGACGATGCCGATTTTTTTCCAAAAAAAATTTATTACTCATTTCAATTTGGAATATTTCCACTTCCCAATTTTGAAGAAAAGTAATTCTTTATTTACTACAAATCTGATAAAAGAAAATAGATTTTTTATTTCAAAATACCTTTGTAACACATTTGAAAATGTATAATTTTAGATAATCAATTTTATTACAAAAAGATTTTATCCCGTTCAATTTTACATTTTCCCTAATTTTGCATACATTGTCGAACGACGTCGAGCGTGGTATGCAATCTTCGCTCTTTTACAGCACCACGATCACACTATGTTAGGCTTGGCATGCAATCATAGCCCTTGGGCAGCACTAACAGTTGGAAGATGTCGTCCGTGGCAATGCCATCATCGTTCTACGAATGCACATGCAGTAGGAAGAAGTCGGCATGGCATATCATCATCACCAATTGAAATCATACACGATCAGACGACGTCAGCAGTGGAATGTAATCATCCCCCTTTGACAACACACACGATCGGACGACGTCGGGCGTGGCATGCCCGCATGGACCTTGGGAAGCACACATGGTCAGATGATGTCGGGTGTGGCATGCCATCATCGCCATTAGAAAGCACACGCGGTTAAAAGATGTAGGGCATGACATTCCATAATAACCACTGGGCAGCACACGCGGTCAGACAATGTCAGGCGAAGCATTCCATCATCGCCATTGGGCAACAAACACGGTCTGACTACGTCGGGCGTAGCATGACATCATGGCCCTTGGCCAGCACAGACGATCGGACGATGACAGAAGGCAGGATCATCGCCCCTGGAAAGCATTTACACAGACATGGATGACGTGTGTGCATGCCATCATAGCGCTTTGGAAAGTAACTGGTCGGACGCGGACTGGACGTTGCGTTGTTATAATCTACTTTGGATGAAACATCGTAGGTGAATTTGGGTTGTGGCAATGCTATCATCTTCCCTTGGGCTAGAACACCACGGTCGGACGACGTATCTAGGTAGTTTAAATGCCATTAGTTCCATCTTTAAAGTAACACGGTTCCGCAGACCGTTGACGTGGCATGACATTTCTACTTGGACTGCATACACAAAAAGACGACGTCGGGGCGTTGCATCTACGTAATCGCCTTGTTGTGCCAGCATTAGCATATAAATGGAGACAATAAGGAACAACCACTATCCTAGAAGCCTCAAGTATAGTTTAACAGCTCTCATATGAACACCGATTCCTCCACATCCAGTACAAATGATCGAACGATGTTGGGAGTGAGATGTCCATTAGCGCCCTTGGATAGCACACATGTCGTACAATATAGGCGTGATAGCGAGCCTGGGTTCCTTGGGAGCAAGTGACAGGTCGGATGACGTTTAATTGTAGCATTGCCATAATGACCTTGTACTGCCCCAAAAGTATATGCGGACATGGGCGTACCCTCCGCACACTAAGGCCCTTGTGCAGCAAAATATCGAACGACATAGGGATTCACATGCCATCATCGCACTTGGAAAGCAAACCACAGTATGATGACGTGAGCGCGGGCAGGCATGCCATTCTCCCTACGAACAGCACAACGGTTTGGACAACATCGAGCATGACATGTAATTAATCCCCTTGGAAAGCACACGCCATGGAATTAAGTTTTTTATGGCGTGGCATGCATACGTCGTCGTTGGGCCAGTACACACCGGTCGGACGACGTTGAGCGTGGCATGCAATCATCGTCCTTAGAAAGCATTACACAATCGTTATGATATGACGTCGGGCGTGGCTAGACTCATGGCCTCAGGCAGCCGAAACTGGTTCGGATGACGTTGGGGTGGAAATGGCCATCATAGCATTAGGCAAAACACGGCGCAGTCGTATAATGTTGGGTGTGGCATGCCATCATCGCCTTTGGACAACGCACACGATCGGACGACGTCAGGCGTGGAATGCCCGCATGGCCTTTGGCAGCACAAACGGTCAGATGAAGTGGGGCGTGGCAAGCTTTATTGCAATTGGGCAGCACATGCGGTCGGACGACATAGGATATGAAGTGCAAATTTTTTCCCTAGGAATGCACACACGGTGGGAAAACGTCTGGCGTGGCATTCCATCATCTCCCTTGGATAGAATACACGGTTCGACTGATGTCGGCATGCAATCGCCATATTCTCATTGGACAGCTTACAGCAGTGGGACGAGCGTCGGCGGGGCATGGACATCATCACACTTTGGACAGCATGCACGATCTACTACGGTTGGGGCGGGGCATTGTAATCATCGCCATTGGAATGAATACAGAGTGGATGAGTCGGGCATGGATTACCATCATCGAAATTGGACAAGATACACAGGTTGATGATGTCAGGACGTGGCACTGCCATTATCTACCTTCAACATCATACACGGTCAAACAACGTTGGGTGTCCCATTCCATCATCGCCCTTTGAAAGAATAAACGATCGGACGACGTAGGGTGTGGCATGTTATCATAGCCCTGGACATCACACATTAGTAGACAACGTGGGCGTGGCATGCTGCATGTTATTCATCACCTGTGGGGAAGCACAGCTTAGGAGACGTTGTTGGGCGTTACATACCATCTTCAACCTTGGAGAGCACACACGGATGGGACTGGACGAGCGAGAGTAGAAGCATGCCATCATCCCCTTGGACAGATAGAAGGGCTTTGAATACGTTAGGTGGCATACCATCATACCATTGGACAAAATACACGAGCCTCGGACGAATCGGGTTGTTTGTAGCATGGCCCACAGGACCTTGGGCAGCACACAGGCAGATTTCATAGGGCTTGGCAACCATCACAGCCTATGAGGGAGGCACTGAGTCGTAAGGACATCGTGTGTGACCATGCCATCAGCGCCCCCTAGGATAGAAACACATCGTGGGACCGTTGTCAAGCATAGCATGCCATTAATCTCCCTTGGACAACATAAACAATCGCACTAGGACAGGCGTTTAGAATTACCATCATGTCCCTTCTTGGCAAGCACAACAGGTATTGGACAACGTCGGGGTGGCAGGGCCATCATAACCCGGGACATCATAAACAAATCGGACATTGTCGGCGTGGTGGAATAACATCATCACCCCTTGACAAAAAATAACGTTTGGACAACGTCGGGGTGGCAGTTTCATCGCCCTTGGACTACACACACGATTGGACGACGGTTGGAGTGGCAAATGATACATCAACCTTGGGCCAGCACACTCGTCAGACAACGTCTGCCGTTAAATGAAATCATTGCCTCTTGGACCAAAACACCACGTCAGACGAGTCAACGTGACATACCATCATCGCCCTGTGATGCCACATCGGGACAGACGGCGTCGGGCCGGCGGGCATTCCATCATTGCCTTGGGAAGCACACACCATAAGATAACGCCATCATGGCCATCCATCATTGCCTTTGGATGCACTCACGATTTAGACGAAATTGGGCATGCATTCCATAATCGCCTTTATAGTTTACCAATTCAAGATTGAACTCAAAAAAAGTAGGTGTAAATTTGTGAAATTGTTAAACGACCCAAACTGTGCTCGGAGTCGTATTGATGTAGTTTTTTCTCAAGTTGGTTATTTTTCATACTACTTTTTTTTTTTTTTTTTTTGTGTTTTTGGCGAAAATAGGTATTTGGACGAGCGATTTCTTAAAAAAACATAATATACTCATTCAATTTTGGAATTTCCACCAACTTTTAAGAAAATGTAATTTCTTATTGCTACGAACTCAATAAAAGAAAAATATTTTGATGTAAAAATACCTTTGTAAACATTGGAGTATATAAATTTTAATATTAGATAATCAATTTTTTGACAAAAAGCTGTTATCCCTTGAATTTTTACATGTTCCCTCATTTTGCACACACTGTCTACCGACCGGCGAGCGTGGTATGCAATCATGTCGCTTATGATAGCACACACGATCACACTATAGGCTTGTCAGTGAAAATCATAGCCATTAGTCAGCACAAACGTTGGACAACGTCGGCCGTTGGGCAATGCAATCATCGCTTGGAATGCACACACGGTTAGGACGAAGTCGGCATGGCATATCCATTAATAAACCTTTAAAAAGCATAAAGCTATAGGAACAACGTTCGGCGTGGCATGTTATCATCCCCCTTTGACAGTACACACGATCAGACAACGTCGGGCATGAAATGCCCGTATGGACCTTGGGAAGCACACACAGTCGGATGACGTCGGGAGTGGCATGCTATCATTCACATTAGAAAGCACACGAAGTAAGAGGATGTCGGGCATGACATTCCATAATTGCCACTAGGCAGCACACGCGTCGGATAACGTCAGGCGTGGCATGCCATCATCGCCCTTGGGAAACAAACATGGTCTAACTACATCGGGCGTGGCATGACATCATGGCCCTTGGATAGCATAGACTATCGGACGATGACAGCGTGGCAGGCCATCATCTCCCTTAGAAGGCATACACAGACATGGATGACGTTATCCGTGGCATGCCATCATCGACCTTGGAGAGTATACATGGTCGTACGATGTCTGGTGTGGCGTGTTATCATCTCCCTTGGCCAGCACACACGGTCGGACGACGTAGGTCGTTAAATGCCATTATTTCCTGTTTGACTGTACACACATTCCGCCGCCGTTGATGTGGCATGCCATCATCGCCTTTTGACTGCTTACACGAAAAGACGACATCGGGCGTGACATGATAACATGGCCCTTTTGCAACACACACAGTCGGACGACATCGGGCATTACAAGGAATCATCGCACTTGGGAAGCACACACGATCTGATGACGTTGCGCGTTGCATGCCGTTTGCCCTTGGACAGCACACACAGTCGGACAACGTCGAGCAAATGACAGTCATTAATCCCCTTGGGACAGCAACACCATGGAACTTTGTTATGGCGTGGCATGCCATCGTCGCACTTGGGCAGCACATTACGGTTTAGTACAACGGAGAGCGTGGCATGAAAGCATTATCCTTGGAAGGAAAGCATACACAATCTGTACGACATTGGGCGGGCATGCCAGCATGGCCTACGAGGCAGAACACACGGTGGAGAAGTTGGGGTGGGAATGCCATCATCACGACAATTAAGGCAGAATACGCCGGGCGTACGATCCGTCGTGGCACTGGTGGGCATGCCATCAATCGCCATTGGGCAGCAACACGCGGTTGGCACGAAGTAGCATGACATTGCCATCACTTTGGAATGCTCACAAGTTGAAGGACGTCGGGCGTGGAAATACCATAATTTTTCGGGCCCTTGGAAAGCATACAAGATGGGACGACATCGGGCGTGGAGGTTATATCCACCGGTGAAGCCACACAAGATCGGACGACATCGCGGCGGGGCATGCTGCATGGGCCCTTGGGTCAGAAACCACATTGTCAGATGACGTCGGGCGTGGAAAACCATCATCGACATTAGAAAGCACTCTCGGTTGGACGACATCGGGCGTGGCATGCCACACAGGGTCATACGACGTCAGGCGTGACATGCCATCTTCGCCCTTGGATAGCACACACAGTGGGACGACGTCGGCGTGACATGCCATCATCATTCTTCAAAAACATAAATAGTTGGACGACATGGAGCGTGGATTATCCGCATGGCCCTTTGGCATCACACAGAGTTGAATGACGTCGGGAACGGCATGAAATTATCGCCATTGGGCGGCCACATTGGTTCGATGAAGTGGGGGTGAATGCCATCTTCGTTCTTAGGTAGCGCACACGGGGGACGACGTCGAGCGTGGAATGCATCACGACCGTGGACAAATACATGGTCAGAGTCCGATAAGGCGTGTAATGATAAAGCCCTTGGCCAGCACCATACACGGTATGACGACATCGGGTTTTATGTTAGAGAGTGCCATTCATCCTCCTTGGACAGATACACAGGGTAAGACATGTCAGCGTGACATACCATCATCACCCTTGGACAGCATACACGGTCTGGACGATGTCGGGAGTTGTCATGCATGAATGCCCTGGGCAACACACCACAATGGTCGAATGACGTCAGGCGTGGCATACAATCATGACAATTGGGAAAGCACGCTCGCAGGTGGGTCGGACGAACGTGAGGATTGAACATGCCATTCTTTATCCTTAGACAACACACACGATGGGACGACCTCGGGCGAGGCATGCCATCATCGCCCTGTGGACAAGCATGCATGGTCGAACGATGTTGGCGTTTGGCCAACAAGCCATCATCGCCCTTAAAGACATACACAGTCGGACGACGAGGGCGTGGGCCATCCATCATTGCCCTTGGACTCATTACAAGGTAGACACTAATATGGCGTGGAATTCAAGCATTGCCCTCGGTAGGAAACAAACGTCGGATGTTGTAAGGTGCGGATGCTCAGTCATCCTCAATTGGACAAGATACAAGGATCGCACGCGTCAGGGTGGGATGCCTGCCATCATATCCCTTGGAAGCATACACGGTCAGAGACCTTGTAGGGATGTGTGTCATTCCTTCATCGCCTTGGAAAGCTATAAAAGATCGGGACATGTCTCCAGTTGTGTGTTATCATCGCCTTGTTGGACACACCGATTGGACGACACAGAGGGTGTGGCCTGACCAAATTAACCTTGGGAGAACACACGGTGTTATGACGTCTAGCCGTGGAATGTCGTAATTTCCCTCAGAACAAAACACACGATGGACTACTTCGGCTGCGTTGGCATGCCATCATCTCCCTTGGGAAGCAAACAATGGTCGGACATCATTTGGTGGCATCCCATCCTCTACCATTGGGGAAAGAATAAACGGACTTCCTATGGTAACACGAACGACGTAGGATGTGGCATGTTTTATCGTCGCCTCTTTCGTTTATAGCAACACACGATTGGACACCGTAAGGGAATGGCATGCCCGCAGGGCCCTGGCGCAGGACACATGGCGGATGACGTATAGCGTGGAAGAACGCAATTAGTGCCCTTGGATACAACATGATCAGAACTTACATCGGGATACAGGGCCATTATCGGCTATGGGAAAAGAACACACTGGTGGTAGGTACGACATAGGGTGTAGCATGTAATGAATTTCCATTGGAAGAAACACAGCGGTGATTGACGTCGGTCGTCGGCATGCCATCATCGACCTTTGACAACATATACGGGGGACTACGTCAGGCATTTTGACATGCCATCATGTCCCTTGGACAGCACACACGGTTTAGGGACGAGGGAGGTTTTGTGGTAAGGCCATTATCACCCTTAGACAAACATACACAAGGTAGTGACAAATTGTCGGGCGTGGCATTCCTTCATCTATTTCGGATAGATACCATGATTGTACGACGTATGGCATAAGCATGTTTAATCACCCTTGGGACTGCACACATGGGTCGGAGACAATGATTACGTGGAAATCTATCACGAGGTGGGGTGTTTTGCGCAAACGGGGTTAAGACAAAATATGGCATTCAAATGCCATCATTGGCCCTTTGGACAGCACACACGTCCGACGAATCGACGTGGCATGCATGGCGATCATCGCCCTTTGATGTTCACAAGACAGATGACATGAGCAGGGCCATGTCATCATTTGCCCTTGTGCAGACAAATTTCGAACGATGTCGCGCCGTCTGTGGCAATGCTTTCATCGACCATGGAATGCACACATGATCGTACGACATCGGGCGTGGTATGCCATAATCTCCCTAGGACAGCACACACAATCGAACACGTCGGGCGTGGCATGCCCGCATGGACCTTGGGAAGCACACACAGCCGGATGACGTCAAGCGTGGTATGCCATCATCACCATTAGGCAGGACACGCGATCGGACAATGTTGGGAATGACGTGCCATTTTTGCTCTTGGACAACAGACACGGTGGGGAGACGTTAGGCGTTGCATGCCATCATCGCCCTTGGACAGAATACACTATCAGCCGACGTCGTGCGTGGCATGCCATCATCGCCTATGGACAACATACATGGTCGAACGACTTTGGGCGAGGCATGCCATCATCGCCCTAGGACAGCATACACGGTATGACTACGTCGGGCATGGCATGGCATAATAGCCCTTCGAATCAACGCACGAATGGATGATGACGGGCGTGGCATAGCCATCATTGCAATTTGACAGCATACAAAGGTCGGACGGCGTTAGGCGTGAGATGCTATCATCGCCCTTGGACAACATACACGGTCAGACGACGTCAGGCGTGTCATGCCATCATCGGCCATGGAAAGCATACATGATTTGACAACATCGGGTGTGGAATGCTATCATCGGCTTTGGACAGCAAAAACAATCGGATGACATCGTACGTTGCATGCCCGCGTGGCCCTTGTGTAGCACACATGGTCAGATAACATAGAGTGTCGCATGCCATCATCGCCCTTGGACATCACACACAATTGGACTATGTCAGGCGTGGCATGCCATCATCTCCCTTAGGCAACACACATGGCCGTAAAATGTCGGGCGTGGCATTCCCTAGTAGCCCTTGGAAAGCATACACGATTGGACGACGTTGGGTGTGTCATGTTATCATCGTCCTTGGACAACACACACGATCGGACGACGTCGAGTGTGGCATGACAGCATGGCGCTTTGGCAGCACACACGGTCGGATGAAGTGGGGCATGGCAAACTTTATTGCTATAGGGCACCACACGCGATCGAACGACGTCGGGCATGAAGTGCCATTTTTGCCTTAGGAATGCACACACGGTGGGAAGACGTCTGGCGTGGCATTCCATCATCGCCCTTAGATAGAATACACGGTCCCAAGACGTCGGGCATTGCAATGCCATCATCGTCCTTGGACTGCATACATAGTCAGACGACGTCGGGCGTGACATGACATCATGCACGGTCGTACTACGTCGGGCATAGCATGTCATCATTGCCATTGGAATGAACACAGAGTCAGATTATGTCGCGCGTGGCATATTATCATCGGAATTGGATAAGATACACAGGGTCGGACGATGTCAGGCGTGTCATGCAATCAACTCCCTTGAAAAGGATACACGGTCAGACAACGTCGGGTGTCCCATGCCATCATTGACCTTGGAAAGAATAAACGATCGAACGACGTTGGGTGTGGCATGTTGTCATCGCCCTTGGACAATACACACGATCGGACAACGTCAGGCGTGGCATGCCCGCATGTTATCATCTACCTTGGGCAGTACACACTCTCGGAGGACGTTGGGCGTGACATGCCATCTTCACCCTTGGAGAGAACACACAGTGGGACGACGTTGGGTGTGATATGCTATCATCTCCCTTTGATAGCATAGACTGTTGGACTACGTCAGGCGTGGCATACCATCATTTCTCTTGGACATCACTCACGATCGGACGACGTAGGGTGTGGCATGCCCACATGAACCTTGGGCAGCACACACAGTCAGATGACAACGGGCGTGGCATTCTATCATCGCCATGGGGGAGCACACGAAGTCATACAACATCGTGCGTCACATGCCATCATCTCCATAGGATAGAAGACATCGTGGGACATCGTCGGGAATGGCATGCCATGATTACCCTTGGACAGAATACACAATGGCACTATGTCAGGCGTAAAATGACATCATGTCCCTTGGCCACCACACACGATCGGACAACGTCGGGCGTGGCAGGCCATCATCACCCTTGGACATCATACACAAGATCAGACAACGTCGGGCGTGGCATGTTATCATCGCCCTTAGACTACACACACGATTGGACGACGGTTGGCGTGACAATGATATCATCAACCTTGGGCAGCACACACAGTCAGACAACGTCTGCCGTTAAATGCCATCATTGCTCTTTGGACAGCACACACGGTCGAACGACATCAATGTGGCATACCATCATCGCATTTGGATGCACACACGGATAGACGGCGTCGGGCGTGGCATTCCATCATTGCCTTTGGGCAGCACACACAATCAGATAACGTCATCCATGGCAATGCCATCATTGCCTTTGGATTGCACTCACGATTGGACGACATCAGGCGTGGCATTCCATCATTGCCTTTCTAGTTTTACATTTATATTATTCTATATAAATAGAAATATAATAATTTTTTTAAAAAAAAACTAAACCAAATTAAGGATATGACCACATAGATCTCAAAAAAATATGCAGAATAATAAATAATAGTGTCATACGGATATTCGAGCCCAAAGTTTCAATCATATGAAGTTTTACCAAATCAAAGATTGAAACTCAAAAAAAAGTAGTTGTAAATTTGTGAAATTTTAAACGACCATAACTTTTGACTCGGATGTCTGATTGAGGCAGTTTTTTTCTCAATTTGGTTATTTTCTATACTACGCGAAAATAGGTATTTGGACGAGACGATTTTCAAAAAAACATAATTATACTCATTCAATTTTGAATTTCCCTCCAATTTTGAAGAAAATTGTAATTCTTTATTGCTACGAATTTGATAAAAGAAAATAGATTTTTGATCTCAAAATACCTTTGTAACACATTTGAGAATATAAATTTTAATATTAGATAATCAATTTTTTGACAAAAAGCTTTTATCCCTTTGAATTTTACATTTTCCGTCATTTTGCACACACTATCTAACGACGTAGAGCGTGGTATGCAATCTTCGCCTTTTTACAGCACACGCGATCACACTACTTAGGCTTGGCCAGGAAATCAAGCTCGTTTTCGGCAGCAAGAAATAGTTGACACGTCCGGAGCGTGGCACTGCCATCATCCTCTTGAAATGCACACACGGTCGGACGAAAGTCGGGCATGGCAGATCATAATTAACCTTTTAAAAAAAAAAGCATACACAACGGAGACGTCCGGCGGGCATGTTATCATGCCCCCCCTTTGACAGTACACACGATCGGGAACGAGCGTCATGCGTGAAATGCTAGTATGTACCTTGGGAAGCACCATGGTCGGATGACTTCGGGAGTGGCTGCCATCATTCCACAATTAGAAGGCACCCGAAGTCAGAGTATGTCGGGCATGACATTTCCATAATTTCCCACTAGGCAGCACATTTTCCTCGTTTTTGGATAACGTCAGGCGTGGCAATCCATCAACGCCCTTGTCACAAACATGGTCTGACGACGGGTCGGGCGTTGAATGACATCATGGCCCTTTGGCTAGCATAGAACGGTCGGAAGATGACAGCTTGGCCAGGCCATCATCGCCCTTAGAAGGCATACACAGAACACATGGATGAATATCTTGGCAATGCCATCATCCGCCCTTGAGAGTATACATTGTCGGGTACGATGTCTGGTGTGCGTTGTTTATCATCTGCCTTGGCCAGCACACTAGTAGGCGCTCGACGGACGTATGGTCGTAAATGCCATTATTTTTCCTGTTTGACATTACACACAGTGCCCGCCGACGTTGCTGTGGCATCCATCATCGATCGCCTTTTGACTGCTTACACAAAAAGACGACATCAGGCTGGCCACATAATGACATCATGGTCCTTTGGCAAGCATAGACGGGTCGGATGACGTTGAATTGTGGATGTTCCATAATCGCGTTGTTACTTTTCACATATATTAGGACACATCGGGCTGTTACATTTAATACATGGCCTTGTGCAGCAACACATCTAGTCGGTAGACGACACTCGGGCATTACATGCAATCAGCGCACTTGGGATAGCACACACGATCTGATGAATTGCGCATGGCATTCGTTGTTGCCCTTGGACAGCACACAACCGATGGAACTTTGTAGTTGCTTGGGCATGCCATCGTCGCCCTTGGCACACATACAGTAGTACGAACGTCGAGCGTGGCATGCTCAATCATCGCATTTGTAAAGCATAACCAATCTGACTACACTCCTGCGTTGTCGCTGCCAGCATGGCCTTTCGGGAAAACACCGATCGAATGACGTTGGGCGTGAATGCCAATCATTGCAATAAGGATCATCTGCGGGGTCGTACGAGCGTATGGTGTTGCATGCATTAGCCGGCCATTGGGCAGCACACTGCTGGTTGGATGACGTCAGGCTGACATCGCCATTATCGCCCTTAGGAAATATAAACGGATCGGACGACCCCTCGACCGTGGCCAGCCATGTATCACTCACTCTCTCAACACACAAGGTTGAAGGACGTCGGGGACGGGCAGTACCATCGCATCCTCCCTTGTAAAGCCTACACGATCGGACGACGTCGGTCGTGGCATGTTTATCATCCAACACCTTTGAAGCACACGCGGTCTCCGTCAACCTCGACGTCTTGAACGTGTCAATGCCTGCATTGCCCCTTTGGGATGCAGATCACAATTGGTCAGAATTAGACGTCGGGCGTGGCAAACCATCATCGACATAAGAAAGCACACTCGGTCGGACGACATCGGGCGTGGCATGCCATCATTGCCATTGGGCACCACACATGGTCAAACAACGTCAGGCGTGACATGCCATCTTTGCCCTTGGATAGCACACACTGTGGGACGACGTCGTGCGTGACATTCCATCATCATTCTTCAAAAACATAAATGGTTGGGCGACGTTGAGCGTGGATTGTCCGCATGGACCTTTGGCATCACACAGAGTTGAATGACGTCGGGAATGGCATGAAATTATCGCCATTGGGCGGCACATGTGGTCGGCTTGACGTCGGGCGTGAACCAATGATTCATCTCGGTCTTTCTTGGGAGCGCACACGGTGGGACGAGGACGTCAAGCGGGGAATGACATCACGCCCCTTGGACAACATACACGTTCAGAGTACGAAATGCGTGTAATGTCATAATGCCCTTGCCAGCAACACACGGTATTCATTAATCGGGTGTATGAGGAGCCATCATGCTCCCCTTGGACAGATACACCGGGTAACACATTGTCATGGCGTGGAATAACCATCATCACCCTTGTACAGCATACATAGTCGGGCGGACTATGTCAGCGTGGCATGCAGCATGGCCCTTGGGCATCACCCCCTGCGATTCGAATGAACTCAGGCTTGCCATACATCATCGCCTTGGGCAGCCCGCGCAGTCGGACGACGTGATGTGTTCACATGCATCTCTTCTATCTTGACAACACACATGCTGGGGACGACGTCTGGGCAGCACGCCATCATCGCCCTTTGACAAACATCAATATACAACGGTCGAAAGCGATGTTGGGCTTTTGGGCAATCCCATCATCGCCCTTAAAGTTACATAGATGGTCGGACATGTCGGGCGTGAGCACACATCATTGCCCTTGACATCATACAAGGTCAGACTACGTATGGATTGGCCATTCAATCAAGTTGGCCCCTTGGAATGAACAAACCGTCGAAGTGTTGTCGAGTGGCGGCTGCCATCATCGCAATTGGACAAGATACACAGGATCGCACGACGCAGGGTGGATGGCCATCAGAATCCCTTGGACAAGCATAACTGTCAGAACGATTTATGGTGTGGCATTCCTTCATCGCCCTGAAAGCATAAACGATCGGAACGATGTCTGCAGTTGCGTGTTAATCATCCGCCCTTGGACTGGACACACCGGGGCAATCCACGATTAACGACATCAGGTTGGCATGCCCGCATGAAACCTTGGGAAGAAACACACGGTGGTAAATGACGTCTCAGCGTGCATGTCTTCATTTCTCCGCGAAAAACGAGACAACAATCGGACTACGTCGGCCGTTGCATGGCCCAGCATCCCCTTGGAAGCCCACATGGTCGGAACAGTCATTTGCTGGCAATCCCATCCTCACCCTTGGAAAGAATATACACGAACGACGACGTCGGGCGTGGGCAGGTTATCGTCGCTCTTGATAGCACACACGCGTGGACCACGTAGGAATGGCATCCGCAATGGCCCTTTGGCGCAGGACACGCCTCATCGGAATGACATCATAGCGTGGCAAGCCATTATTGCCCTTGTATACACACATTATCGAACTACGTCGGGTATGACATGCCATTATCGCTCATGGGAACACACATGGTAGGGGACGACATCGGGTGAGGCATGTTGCATCATTGCCCCTTGGATAGAACACACATCGTATGATCTCGGTCCTGGCATGCCTCATCCTGCCCCTTTGGAAACATATACGGTCGGACTACGTCAGGCATGACATGCCATCATGTCCCTTGGACAGCACACACGGTAGGACGACGTTGGTTGTGGCAGGCCATCATCACCCCTAGAAAACATACACAAGGTCGGACAATGTCGGGCGTGGCATTCCATCATATCTCTTGGATAGAATACATGATCGTACGACGTATGGCATAGCATGTTTTAATCACCCTTGGACTGCACACATGGTCGGACAATGATTAGCGTGGAAATGCTATCATCGCTGTTGGGTTGCGCAAACGGTCAGACAACATCTGGCATTAAATGCCATCATTGCCCTTTGGACAGCACACACGGTCGGACGACGTAGACGTGGCATGCGATCATCGCCCTTGGACTGCACACACGGACAGATGACATTAAGCATGGCATGTCATCATCGCCCTTGTGCAGCACACATATTCGGACGATGTCGGTTGTGGCAATGCTTTCATTGACCATGGAATGCACACATGATCGTACGACATCGGGCGTGGTATGCCATCATCGCCCTAGGACAGCACACACGATCGAACACGTCGGGCGTGGCATGCCCGCATGAACCTTGGGCAGCACACACGGCCGGATGACGTCAAGCGTGGTATGCCATCATCACCATTAGGCAGTACACGCGATCGGACAATGTTGGGCATGACGTGCCATTTTTGCTCTTGGACAACACACACGGTGGGGAGACGTTAGGCGTGGCATGCCATCATCGCCCTTGGACAGAATACACTGTCAGCCGACGTCGTGCGTGGCATGCCATCATCGCCTATGGACTCCATACATGGTCGAACGACTTTGGGCGAGGCATGCCATCATCGCCCTAGGATAGCATACACGGTATGACTACGTCGGGCATGGCATGCCATGATAGCCCTTCGAATCAACGCATGAATGGATGATGACGGGCGTGCATAGCCATCATTGCAATTTGACAGCATACAAAAGGTCGGACGACGTTAGGCGTGGGATGCCATCATCTCCCCTGGGAAGCACACATGGTCGGAAATCATTTGCGTGGGCATCCCATCATCCCCTGGAAAGAATACACGAACGAATGACGTCGGGCGATGGCATGTTATGTCGCTTTGGATAGCACACACGATTGGCCCAGTAGGAAATGGCATTCCCGCATGGCCCTGCGGCAGGGACACACGGCGGATGACATCTAGGTGGCAAGCCATTATTGCCCTTGGATAACACACATGATAGGACTACGTCGGGTATGGAATTGCATTATCGCTATGGGAAGCACACACGATCGGACGACATTCGGGTGAGGCCATGTCATTCATTGCCCTTGGATAGAACACACAGCGGGGAGACGGTCGGTCGTGGCATGGCAATCCTCGCCCTTGGACAACATATATGGTCGGACTACGGCAGGCATGAACATGCCCATAATTCCTTTGACAGCACCACACGGCTAGGACGACGTTTTGGGGGGGTTGTGGAGGCCATCATCACCCCTAGACAACATACACAAGGTCGGACCAATGTCGGGCGTGGCATTCCATCATATTCTCTTGGGTAGAATAAATGATCGTACGACGTATGGCATAGATGTTTTAATCACCCTTGGGACTGCACACATGGTCGGACAAGATAGCGTGGAAAATTGATATATGCTGTTGGGTGCGCAAATGGGCAGAAACATATGGCATTAAATGCCCTCCATTGCCCTGTGGACAGACACACGTCGGACGACGTCGACGTGGCATGCGATTCATGGCCCTTCGACTGCACACACGGACAGATGACATTGAGCATGGAATGTTCATCATCGCCCTTGTGCAGCAAACTATTGGACGATGTCGGTCGTGGCCATGCCTTTAATCGACCATGGAATGCACACACGATCGTATGACAGGGCGGGGTATGCCATCATCGCCAGTAGGGACACCAAACACGAATCGAAACACGTCGGTGCGGTGGCATGCCCGCAGAACCTTGGGCAGCACAACACGGGGATGACGTCAAGCGTGGTTGCCATCATCACCATTAGGCAGTACACGCGATCGGACAATGTTGGGCATGACGTGCCATTTGTGCTCTTGGACAACCACGCGGTGGGGCGAGTTAGGTGGGCATGCCATCATCGCCCTTGGAAAGATACACTGTCCAGCCGACGTCTGCGTGGCATGCCCTCACGGCCTATGGACTCCATAATGGTCGAACGGACTTGGGCTAGGCATGCCATCATGCCCTAGGACAGCATAACGGTATGGCTACGGGGCATGGCATGCCATGATAGCCCTTCGAATCAAGCACGATGGATGATGACGGGCGTGGCATAGCCATCATGCAATTTGACGCATACAAAAGGCAGACGACGTTTAGGTGTGGGATTCCATCATCGCCCTTGGAAAAACATTACACGGTTAGACGCGTCAGGAGTGTTCATGCCATCATCGCCCATGGAAAGGAATAATGATTGACAAACGTCGGGTGTGAATGTTATCATTGGCCTTGGACAGCCCCCCCCCCCCCCCCAAAACCAAATAAGATGAGTAGTAAGTTGAATGCCCGCGGGACCTAGTGTAGCAACACATGGTCAGATAACGCGAGTGTGGCAGTCCATCATCGACTGGCGAACACACACAATGGACTATGTCAGGGTGGCATGCCCATCATCTCCTTGGCAAACACACATGGCCGGAAAAATGTTGGCTGGCATTCCCTAGTCGCCCTGGGAAAGCATACATGATTGGACGGACATGGGTGTGTAGGTTATCATCGTCATTGGGACAACACACACGATCGGACGACTCGAGCGTGGCATGACCGCATGGCGATTGGGCAGAACACACGGTGGATAAAGTGGGCGTGGCCAAACCTCTATTGCTATATGGCATCCACGCGATCGAAGATGTTGGGCATGAAAGTGCCATTTTTGCCTTGGGAATGGCCCACACACGTGGGAAGAGTCTGCGTGGCATTCCCTCATCGCCCTTAGATAAATAAAAATGGTCCATGACGTCGGGCGTTGCAATGCCACCATCGTCCTTGGACTGTATACATAGTCGGACGAAGTAGGGCTGGCATGACATCATCGCACTTGGACATCATGCGTCGATACTACGTCGGGCATGGAATGTCATCATCGCAATTGGAATAACACAGAGTCAGATTATGTCGGGCGTGGCATATTTCATCGGAAATTGGACAAGATACACAGGGTCGTACTATGTCAGGGCGTGTCATGCAATCATCTCCTGAAAGCAGACACGGTCAAGACACATCGAGTGTCCCATGCCATCATCGGCCTTGAAATAAGAATAAATGATCGAACGACGTTGGGTGTGGCATGTGTCATCGCCCCTTGGACAACACACACGATCGGACAAGTCGGCGTGGCATGCCGGCATGTTCTCATCTACCTTGGGCAGAACACCACTCTCGGACGAACGTTGGGCGTGACATGCCATCTTCACCCTTGGAGAGAACAACAGTGGGCGACGTCGGGCGTGAATGCCATCATCTCCCTTTGACAGCATAGACGGTCGGACTCGTCAGGCGTGGCATACCATCATTTCTATTGGCATCCACTACGATCGGGACGACAATTGGGTGTTGGCATGCCGCAGGTTCTTGGGCAGCAACACAGTCAGAGGGGACATCAGGGTTGGATGCCATCATCGCCATGGGGGAGCACACGCAGCATAACGACATCGTGCGTCACATGTGCCCTCATCTCCATAGATAGAACACATAGTGGGACATCGTCGGGAATGGCATGTCAGCATCACCTTGGAGAATACACAGCACTAGTAGGCATAAAAATGCCATATGTCCCTTGGCCAGCACAACGATCCAACACACGTCGGGCGTGGGCAGCCATCATCCACCTTGGACATCCATATACAAGATCGGACATTGTGGGCGTGGAATGACATTATTTTCCCTTTTGACAGTACAAACGGTCCGACAATGTCGACATGGGGATACCATCATCGCCTTTGGACTGCATACACGAACAGACGGCATCGGGCGTGTAATGGCATCAACGCCCTTGTGTAACACAAATAGTCGAACAATGTTGGGAGTTATAAGCCATCGTCACCCTTGGAAAGCACACACGGTCGTACAATGTTAGGCGTGGCATGCCAGCATGGTCCTTGGGCAGCATAGGCGGTCGGATGACGTTGATTGTGGCATGCCATATTCCACCTTGTACTTCACATACAGTAGGATGACATCGGGCGTGACATGACCATAAGGCCCTTGTATAGCACAAACAATCGGACGAAATCGAGGGCATACATGGATCATCGAACTTGGTCAAAGGCAAACACGTCTGATGACGGGCGCGTGGCATTTGCCATTTGACCTTGAGACAGCACCAACACGATCGGGACAAAATCGAGATGAACATGTATTCATCCCCCTTGCCACAGCACACGGCCATGCAACTAACGTATGGCGGGCATGCCATCGTAGCCCTTGGGCAGTACACATGGTCGTACGAAATTGAGGTTTGGCATGCAATCATTTTTTTTTTCTCTTTTTTTTGTCCTGGAAATCATACACAATCAGAACGACGTCGGGCGTGGCAGAGCATTCCCTCAGGCAGCCCACACGATCGGATGACGTTGGGCGAGGAATGCCATCATCGCCATTAGGCAGCACACGCGGTCGTATGACGTTGGGTGTGGCATGCCATTATTGCCTTTGGACAACACACACGATCGGACGACGTCAGGCGTGGCATGCCCGCATGGCCCTGTGGCAGCACAAACGGTCGGATGAAGTGTGGCGTCAAAAGCTTTATTGCCATTGTGAAGCACATGCAGTCGGATAACATAGGGCATGAAGTGCCAATTTTTGCCCTTGGAATGCCCACACGGTGGAAAGACGTCTGGTGTGGCATTCCATCATAGCCCTTGGATAGAATACACGGTCGCACAACATCTGGCATTGCAATGCCATCATCGCCCTAGGATAGAACACATCGTGGGACGTCGTCAGAATGGCATGCCCATGCCCTTGGACAACATACACAATCGCACTACGTCAGGCGTAGAATGCCATCAGGTCCCTTTTGGCCAGAAACACACGTCAGACAAAGTCGGGCGTGGAAGGCCATTCTCCCCTTGGACATCATACAATGATTGGTCATGTCGGGCGTGAAAGAATGACATCCTCCACCTTGGACAACATAACAGGTTGTTACAATGTCGTCGTGGCATGTTATTATCGCCCTTGGACTACACACACAATTGGGACGACGGTTGGCGTGGCAATGAATCATCACCCTTGGGCAGCACACCTCGGTGGGACAAACGTCAGCCATTAAAATGCCATCATTTCCCTTGGACAGCCACACGATCGGACGAATCAACGTGGCATACCGATCATCGCATTTGGATACACAAATGAAGACGACGTTCGGCGTGCATTCCATCAGTGCCCTTGGGCAGCCCAAACAATCGGATAACGTCATCAAGGCAAATGCCATCATCGCCTTTGGATTTCACTCCAGATTGGGACGACATCGGGTCGTGGCATTCCATCATAGCTAGATAGTTTTAAATTATATTATTATTCTATACCAAATAAAAAAATTTAATATTTATTATTTAAAAACTAAACGAAATTAAGGATATGACCACATAGATCTCAAAAAAAAATATGCACAATAAAATAAAAAAATAGTGTCATAGGGATATTTGAGCCCAAAGTTTCAATCAGTTTGAAGTTTTACCAAATCAAAGAATGAAACTCAAAAAAAGTAGTTCTTAAATTTGTGAAATTAAACGCCATAACTTTGACTCGGATGTCTGATTGAGGCATTTTTTTCCGAAATTGGTTATTTTTCCTAAGATCTACGCCGAAAATAGGTTATTTGGACGAGCTGCCCTTTTCCAAAAACATAATTATACTCATTCAATTTTGAATTTCCTCTAATTTGGAGGAAAATTGTAATTCTTATTGATACAAATCTGATAAAGAAAATAGATTTTTGATTTTAAATACCTTTGGAACCACATTTGAGTATAAAATTTTAGTATTAGATAATTAATTTGATGACAAAAATCTTTTATCCCGTTTTATGTTAATTTTCCCTAATTTGCCCAACACATGTCGAGAGGACGTCCGAGCGTGGTATGCATTCTTCGCCCTTGAAGTACACCCGATCCACACACGTAGGCGTAGCATGCAATCATAGCCCTTCGCAGCACAAAAAGGGGAAAACGTCGGCCATGGCAAACCATCATCGCTCTTGGAATGCACACACGGTAGAACGAAGTCGGGCATCGCATATCATAATCACCCTTTGAAATCATACACGATCGGACGACATCGGGTGTGGCATGTTATCATCCCCCTTTCGGACGACGTCGGGCGTGGAATGCCTGTACATACCTTGGGAAGAACACACGGTCTAATGGAGTCGGGCGTGTCATGCCATCATTGACATTAGGAAGCACACGCAGTCAGACGATGTTGGGCATGACATTCCATAATTGCCACTAGGCAGCACACGTAGTCGGATAACGTCAGGTGTGGCATGCCATCATCGCCCTTGGGCAATAAACACGGTATGACTACGTCAGGCGTGGCATGAAATCATGGACCTTGGCCAGCACAGACAGTCGTACGATGAAAGCGTGGAAGGCCATCATCGCCCTTGAAAAGCATACACAGACATGGATGACGTTAGCCGTGACATGCCATCATCTCCCTTCGAAAGTATACATGGTCCGACAATTTCTGGTGTGGCGTGTTATCATCTCCCTTGGCCAGCACACATGGTCGGATGAAGTGGGGCGTGCAAACTTTATTGACATAGGGCACCATACTCGATCTAACAACATCGAGCATGAAGTGCCATTTTTGCCTTTGGAATGCACACACGGTGGGAAGACGTCTGGCGTGGAATTCTATCATCGCCCTTGGATAGAATACACGGTCGCACGACATTGGGCGTTGCAATGCCATCATCATCCGTGGACTGCATACACGGTCGTACGACGTCGGGCGTGGCATGACTTCATGCACTTGGACATGCAAAACAAGATCAGGACATTGTCGGGCGTGGAATTGACATCATACCATTGGACAAACATAACACGTTTGGGACAAGTCGGTCTGGCATGTTATCGGCGCCCTTTGACTACACACATGATGGACGACGGTTGGAAAGGTTAAATGATATCATCTTCATGGAAGGACACTTCAGTCGGACAACGTCGGCCGTTACATGCCATTAATGCCTTTGGACAGCACCGGGGATACGTCAAAGTGGCATACCCTCCTCCCTTTGGCTGCACATAGTACTGATGACGTCCGGGACGTGGTATTCCATCTTGACTGGGCAGCACACACAATCAGATAAATGTCAGCCATGGAAATGTCATCATCGCCTTTGGGATTGCACTCACGATTGGACGGACATCGGCGTGGAGATTCCATCATCGATTTATTAGTTTGCATTATATTATTCAATATAAATAAAAAATAGAATAATTTTTTTAAGAAAACCTAAAACCAAATTAAGGATATGACCACATAAGATCTTCAAAAAAATCTGCAGAATAAAAATTAGTGTAAAAGGATTATTCGAGGCCCAAAAGTTTCAATCCTTTGGAAGTTTCACCAAATCAAAGATTGACACTCAAAAAAAAGTTAGTTGTAAATTTGAGAAATTTAAACGACCCATAACTTTTGACTATGCTGTCCGTTTGAGGCGATTTTTTTATTCAATTTGGTTATTATTCTATATATACGCGAAAATAGGCATTGGACGAGCGATTTTCCAAAAAATAAAACATCTTTATACTCATTCAATTTTGAATTTCCCTCCAATTTTTGAAGAAAAATGTAATAAAACTCTTTATTGCACATATCTGATTAAAGAACAAGATTTTTTATTTCAAAATGAACTGTAACAATTTGAGTATATAAATCTCTAATGTTAGATAATCAATTTTTATGACAAAAGCTTTATTACCGTCAATTTAACATTTTCCCTAATTGCACACACTGTTAACGACGTCGAGCGTTGGCATGTAATTTCGGCCCTTTGGACAGCACACACGATCACCACTACGTTAGGCTTTGGCATGCACTCATAGCCCTGGACACGACAAACTGTTACGACGTCGGCGTGGCAATGCATCAGTGCCTTGGAATGCCACACACGGTAGGACGAAATCGGCATGGCATATATCATCACCGTGAAAGCATACACGATCGGACATACGTCAGAGGGCATGTACATCACTTCTTTGGGGAAAGCCACACCACAATCGAACGACGTCGGCATGGCTGCAGCATGGGACCCTAGAAGCACGCCGGTTGATGACGTCGGGCGTGGCATGCCATAATCGCAGTAGGAAGCAAAGCGGTCAGACGGCCGGACGTGAAAGCGTTGGCAACCATCATCGACCTAGGAAGGATAAACAGAATGGATGACTTTAGCCGTGGCAAGCCATCATCGCCTTGGAAAGCAAAACTTTTACTATTTCTTTTCATAGTGGCCTTGACTTTTATTACCGGGCGACAAAGGTTTTTACATATGGCTGATATTCAGCCGACGCAAAATGACAAAAACAAAAAAAGTCTCACACAATCACACATTTACTATCTCTATTTACTACTATCTCTACCTTTTTTTTTCTTATTCTAGTTGTACGTCTGGGACATAGTTTTCTTTCCTCCTTCACATTTGTGCATAGGTGATCAGGATAGTTTTGTCCGAATCACTTGAAAGTTCTTGTCATCAGATTAGGAGAAATAAAATTGTCACTATAGCTCTTGTTGTTGGTTAGCTCTGGCTTTTAGTAGACAGTAATCAATTGTCTTAGCTTCCAGTCTGCTGATCGTATATCTCTTTGCAATTTGAATACTTATTGTTTGATCTCGGGTGTTTAGTATGTCCTATGGCATTTTCATTCAAATAATTGTTGTTATCTCTGGTTCAATATAGTAGTTATTCTGATAGTTCTTTTATTTGCATAGAATTTCAGATATCTACCTCTTGTCTCTCTCCTGGGTTTCTATCTTTCAGGGATTATCATTTCCTGTTAGCCCGCGTCTTTATAACTGGATTGTAGGTTTGACTTCATACAATAATATCTCTTGCCGTAGCTGCGTAGCACTTTATATAAAAAAGAGTACCTTGGTTACATTTATACTATAAAAAAGCTTTATATAGTTGTGGTATCTTGGAATCTCGTCTCCTGTTACGATATACGTACGTAACAGTCCATAGTTGTAGCAAGGTTGCTAATAGGTTTTGATTAGTTCCTGCTGTTGTGCACTAATTTATATCCTAGTAAATAAGAATATGAGTCATTCGTCGGTTTTTTTTTTTTGTATTTTTAGCTTTAGGGTTATGGTTAAGAAAAGTCTGGTTTGGTATATATTTTCTATATATGTTAGGAAATAATTGTTATGTTTGGTGGGGATCTAAGCTGGCTTTGTAGTATTTTTTTGTGGGGAGGTGACTGACATATCTTTTTGGGTACTTGAGGAGTGTATGGTTTTGAGAATAATTGTTCATATGTACCTTTGTATATTTTACCTTAGCCCTCTCCTGTTTTTGTTAGATTGTCCTCTGTAGATGTTGTGACTGTAGCTGCATTTTGAAAAACATTGTTATGGGTTTTTGGAGTTTCCAAAGTCTCCTTGTAGCCCGCATGTTTATAGTCAGGCGTTTTGCTGACTAGCTCCGCATTATTTGATGTCATGCTGAGACTATTATCTTTTCTTTCAGCCTTGTACTTCTGTTTCTATTATTTTCCACTTTGATAAAGTTTGTAATAATAGCCAATATATCTTTTAGGGAATCTTTCTATTGAGAGTAGTTTGAATGAGATTCTCGTCAGTTTTAATATCTCCAATGTAAATGTTAAATTCAATATATTAATACTAATTTCTATTTCTTTTGTTGTAAGAATCATCTACCTTTTAGTTATCCACCATTTTACCTGGGTGTTATTTGTCCTAGATAAATGAATTGTTAAAACAATATATGGTTCAAATCTTAATAGACATCTATATAATGCAAATAATTCCTTCTATTTATTCCCATTTCGTTTGTGCTTCAGTATATGTCCCGAGTCATACGGCAATGATTGTTCTATCTTTTTTTTTATATTTAATTTTAGTTCTCCTCCGTGACTGTGATACACTTGAATGTTTGTCAATATATATGTAAAATGCTGTACTTTCATCAGGAAAGTATAGTTTTGGTAATTTTACATAATTTTTAATATATTATTTTATATGTTCTTTATTTTATCGTCAAAATAATATTCAACGTCCTTTCTTTAATGTTTTTATGGTAGTGTTTTTAATGATTGCTAATTTTGGTATTATTCCTCTTTCTTGGTTATAATCCTAGAAATGATTGTAAAGTCTTTTTTGTATCTATATTTTCGGTTTAAGTAAGGTAATGGATTTTTGTACATATGGATTTGCATTTTATTCCATTTTTTGTCTATTTGTATTCCTAGAAATTCTATCTTGTGGTTTCATTATTTCTGCTTTACTTTTACTTAAGTAACCTGAATGTTTAATTAGATGTATGAATGTTTCTATAATCGATTGTTCTGCTTGTGTTTTAGAATATAATAATATATCATCTATGATACGATGCAATTTTTCTAATTGGTTACAAATAGGTATCCATGAAATATTGATATCTTACTGGTGCATTTTTAATCCCAAATGGTAATACATTTCATTCATAGAATCTTTGTTGTACTGTGAATGCTGTTAATTTTTTAGATTCTTCTTCTAATTTAGTTGGTAAAATCATGATTTGCATCAAATTTACTAAAAAATAGTGTATTCCTTGTATTTGTCCTTGATCTTGAGATTTTATTTTGGTATTGGGTTAGTTATAGGTTGTAGTTTTGGCTATAAAATTTATGTGTGAACTATAACCCATTCTACTTTTACCCTTTTTTGTTAACTGTGTTTTATAACTTTAAATGCTGGGCGTGTGTGTTTGCTATAACTCTCTTGTATGTATTGTTTTTTATAGTTTCATTATAGTATTTTAAAATTCTTGTAAATAACCAAAGGTATAATGTAATGGTTTTTGTGGTTATTCTACTATTTTCGTTATTAATCAATTTTTACTTTTGTATTATGGTTTTTCCCTCATTGTAGTGGACTCTTTATATCAATTGTGTCTAGTTGTTCATTAATGAGTTTTGACTTTCTATTGTAAATAAAATATTTCTAATTGTGTTATTTGTTTGCATTTATATTTTCATCATGTTTATTTTTTCACTACCTTTTATCCATTCCATAGATTTTTGTGGTTTATTTTTTAATCTAGATCCGATTTTATGGGCCACATGGCCGTAGTAAGCCACAGTGTATTTTGTTATTATATGTGGGTAAAATTTGTCTAGAAATGGGCATTCATAGCAAAACATATCTTTTTGTTTGAATCAAAATTAAGATTTCTTCTATTGTTAATATTTTTCCCATATTGTATTTTTTTATATTTTGGCTTTGATATTTAATCATAATGTCCTTCATTATTTTTATTAAATGTGTTACTACCTAGGTGTTTTTAATTTTACCATTTATCTTATGGTAAACAATTATATTATCTACAGTGTTATGCTATGGTAATATTATTCCTCGGGGTATGTATAATACTGTTGTGATATTCTTCTATGATAATTTTTGCGAGATATATATTTTCATTATTAATTGTGTTCGTTATCTTCTGATTTTGACATGTATTGTTAATTGTTTCGTTTTCTATATTATATGCGTTTAACTTCTATAGGTCATTTATTCCTAATGTGCTATTATGTTTCCGTGTATATTTAAATTGTATTTTAATGGAATTCCCCTTCCTATAGTTATTTCTTTTTCGTTGTTGTTCTTCGTTTTGTTACTATTTCACTAGTAATCCAGGGCATATGTGTCCTGTTTTTATATTTCTTCTTCTAATTAATAAGTCTATTATTATATAATTTTTCTTCTTGTCCTCTATTTACAATATTTTATATTTTTGGTCCATTATTCCTGTTATTTATAAAATAATGATTATGGTGTATTTATTCTATTAAATTTTGTGTAATTCCTATTTCTTTTAGATGTACTCATCTTGATTGAGGTAGCCTTGGTAGATCTAGTCAACTATTTAAGTGCTTGTATTGGACGGCGTGAAAGGGACGGGGAGGAAGAGCGAGAGGGGAGGGGGAGGGAGGGGCGGGAGGGGGGGGGGGACGGGCGGGGGGGGACGGGGGGGTTGTAGGCGGGGGGGGGGGGGGGTGGGGGGGGAGGGGGCGGGGTGGGCGGGGTGGGGGGTGGGGGGGGGGGGGGTGGAGAGGCGGGGAGGGGGGGGGGGGGGGAGGGGGGGGGATGGCGGGGTGGCGTGGGGGGGGAGGGGGGGGGGAGGGGGGGGGGAGGGGGTGGGGGGGGGGGAGGGGGGGGGGGGGGGGGGGGGGGGGGGGGGAGGGGGGGGGGGGTTGGGGTGGGGGGGGGGGAGGGGGGGGGTAGGGGAGAGGGGGGGGCGGGCGGGGGGGGGCGGGGGGGGGGGGAGGGGGGGGTGGGGGGTCGGGGGGGGGGGGTGTGTGGTTTGTTTGGGTTTTTTTTTTGTTTTTTTGTTTTTTTTGGTTTGTTGTTGTGGGGGTGGTGGGGGTTGTATTGGTTTTAATGTTCTGTGGGTTTTGTGGGTTTTTGTTGTTTTTTTTTCTTTTTTGGGTTTGATTTTTTTTTTTTTTTTTTTTTTTTTTTTTTTTTTTTTTTTGTTATGTTTTAGTTCTTTTCTTTTGGTTTGTTGTTGTTTTTTGGTTTGTTTTCTTTGTTTTTTTTTTTTTTGTTTGGTTTTTTTTTGTTTTTCTTTTTTTTTGTTTTTTTCTCTTTTTTTATTTTTTTTTTTTTTTTTTTTTTTTTTCTTTTTTTTTTTTTTTCTGTTTTTTTTTTTTTTTTCTTTTTTTTTTTTGTTTTTTTTTTTTTTTTTTTTTTTTTTTTCTTTTTTTTTCTTTTACTGTTTTCCAAATATCATTCTGTATCAATTTCTTTATAGCTATTAGTCTTATTATCTTATTACAGTAATTATTTTTTCGAAAGGATTTTCTATTTTATCTTATCAATTTTATTCCTGCTGTATTTTGTTTTATGTTTTGTTGTTAATATTATAGTTTTTTAATTCTTGCTGTAAATATCAGTAATTCCTGGTGCTACTCTATTCCATGGAACATTTTCCAATATAGTACTATATGATATATCTATATTTGTATCTGTTAATGCTACGTATAATAGCCACTTATATAAATTTCAATTTGGATATTAAATTTCCTTTAACTGCACTGATTACACTTTTTTCTATGAAGCGGTGTATTGTATTATGCGGTCGTCTTTAAATATATTGTAATGGGTGTATCTATCCTTCTCTGACACAAGCTTTATTAGATTTCTGTTCCGCCTTAAAGTACAAATTTATAGCTGCTTTATTTTTATGGCTTGAATTTCTTTATTTAGTATTCGTTTGCTTATTATTGGTATAGATGGCGTTTGCCACGTTATATTTACAGTCTATAAGTGGTCTTTTTGACTAACTACATGTATTCTTCTTTTTGTGCTTTTAACCAGTTTTTTTTAATGTAGTATTTCAAGATCTTTTCAACCTTAAATCTAATTCTTTTTCCTTTTATTGTTCAAAAAGTTGTCATTATCAATATAATCGTTGGTGTGATTAATTCTTCCTTTTATAATTTTCTTTAGATATTATTTTTATTCGTTTTCAGACATTTATATTTCTTCTTCTATTTTCTTATTATTCTAAATTTCTTATTTATTTATTATTATCTAAATTTTCTTCGTCAATTTTCAGTACTCTAATATATGATACTTCATAGATGCTGTCGTTATCACTTAATTCATAGTCTATGATTCTATTTCAATATTTTAATATCTATGATTAATTCTGCTATTTGTTTCTTTTTGGATCTTTTTTGGGTATTACCACGCCTTAGCTATATGTCCTACTTTCCGCAATGTAAACAAGTACATTGGGAGATCTTCCTCTTTGGTTATAGGTCTTTTTACTTTATAATTTTTAAATAATACATTCGTCTTGGTTGTTTATATGTATACTTGTTTGTATGTTTCTATAATTTTAGGTATTTGAATTTTTGTTTTTATTTGTACATCCAAATTGTGGTGCCATTCTATTTTTGCCAACAGCTAAATTTTTATTAGTACTGTGTCCATTTTTAATTTTTCTTGTTGGGTCTTTCACATAATGGTGTAAACCATGAGATAGGAATTTATTCTAGCTGGCTAAAGGAGCGACGATCCCTTCATGATCCCAAAGCGTGAAGGATGGGGGGGCGAAAAAGGGTTCTGGTAAATTTTCGTACATATTGTTGTCTTATCTCCTTTTGCTTCATATAAATGATATTTTGATTTGTTACTAATATTCTTTAAATGCACAAGTATATTGTTCAAGTAAAGGAATTTTAAATATAGATAGTTTGGTCATAAGTTGTCTGTTTATTCTTTTTTCTCTATTTGTGTTCTTTTACATCTGGGGACACTACCTCCAAATCATTTCTTATTGCTTGATTCGTATTATCTAAATTTCTAGATTTGGTTGATGATGGGGATCCCATCATTTTATTATCATTCTAAGTACTTCTAGCTCTTGGGGTAAGAATTCTATCCATAATTTTGTTGTTTACTACGAATGTTCTTTCTATGGTTCTCGGTGTTCATGTTGTTTTTAGTGTGTCTGTCTATTAACTGTTAGATATATGTTCCTGTCCATAGTATATTGCTTTATCTATGTCTGTGGAAACAAATCTAGATTAAGAAATTTAGTGTTCACTTATTGGTTTTTGGATTCAATTTTTATTTAATATAAAGTTCCATATTACATATTTCTATTGAGATGGTGATAACATTCTGTATAATAAGTAGGTGGTGTCCATCTAGGACTAGCTCTAGGATATTTCTGGGACATTAGCTAGGGTTTTAACTCTTGACGTACTGGTCTATATTAATATCTCTGTGTTTATTTCTAATTTTTTCAGTTATTTACCTATTCTAAAATTTCTGTAGAGGTCTCACTTAGTCAACTTATTTCTGATTTTTGGTCATTTCATTTTCATCATTCATTTACTTCATTTGTACTTCAAGGACTTCATTTAAATTTTTGCTCCAGTTCGTTTATTTTATTTGTTAATTCTTTTTTCTTTTTCTAATCTGTTTTTCTTTTGTTGATTTTAATATAACCCAATTTTAATCTTGCTAATCCTTTTCTAGTTTCGTTATTCTTGTATTTTTATTTCTTTAATGTTGTACTTCTTGTTTTGATTGTACATTATTTTTTCTATTCTCTGATTCGTCTATTTCTTCATTTTTCTTTGTTATTATTATCATGGGCTGTTTAAAACTATCTTATAATTTGCTGTTTCTTTTTCTAACATTAGATATAGATTATTTCGACATTTTTTTATACCTTCTTCCTAATTTAAATATTATCTTTATTTCATTCCATCTTGATTCCTATGAGGTTTTTTCATCTTTTGAAAATTCTTCTTTACATTCATTATAATTATGGAATTGCTTATGTTGTAATTTATTGCAAGGTGATCTATTTCTATTTCCAACATAATTATATTTTTTCTTGTGTGTATCTATTGATTGTTACATACTCTTGCTAATCTATTTTATATTAATCTTTCTTTCTATGTTTGTATTCGTCTTTTTTCATTATCTTTTCTATACCAAATGCTGCTTATATATTCATTTGTCCATGTTTTTTTTTTTAAATTAAACAAAATATTGATACTCTGTTTTGAAATTATATTTATTAAATTGGTTTTTATTATCATACTTGTTTTGGTGTTGTGCTTAGTTATATTATATGGACAGGTTTTTTAATTTTTCCATATCTTTCGTACTTTTATCTATCTTGGCTCTGTTATTAGTTCTTATTTGTTCATTATATTTTTCTGATATAAAATTTAAAAGGTCTACTTAATTTTTATTTGGGTTTCTTAATTACTTTTATCTGTATATTTATCGTACTCTTTTTGCCAATATTTCAAACTTTTATGAATTTAATCCATTAATTGTAAACTATATCTAGATGTCATCATATAATCTACATATCATAGTAACGTCATCTTGTATACTTTGTATGGTAACTCAGTCCAACCTTGGGTTGTTATTTTCTATTATTTATATGTTACCAATGTTATAATTTAACTTTTTTATCAGTATTTAGATTTGTAGTATATGATAGTAATATCTTGTAATCACATCATCATCTATTAGATAAGTATTCATCTTATTTCATTTTGACTAAAAGTTTTTTTACTTCCGACCCTCTTTAATGGATTATATGTCTATTATGAAATAACAATGATTTAATAATCATCTCGTTAGTCATACTACAAACTTTTTCTTTGATTAGTTACCCTAACAGCGCCTTCACTTTGTTACTCCCCTAAACGGCCTTCTTGCCTACGGGTTTCACCTTTGGACGGAATAGTTTGGGCATACTTATTCGAAGAAAAGGAATATTTCTATAGCAAACCTTTCTAAAAGATGATTATTATAAACATTATTAAGTATGATAAACATTTTAATCAACAAGAGAGTTTAGGAATAAATCTATTTAGCTACTCATAAATTTACCAGACGTGTATACCTAGTTTTGTAGATCTGTAGCTCCAGAGTTTTTCATATTATTAATTAATTAATTAGCTAGCTCTGATACCAATTTTGGGGGGGGGAGGAAGGATTTATTGTAAGAGAGAGAGTGGGAAGAAGTTTGGATTGTTTATTAGTATGGAAAACCCTCTATTGATACACAAAAATTACACAACTTTTGGCCAAAAATGGACGACACGTACTTACCCTTGACCCTTTTACATTTTGGCCGACGCAAGGAAAACAAAAACTCTTACTATTTACTTTTCATAGTGGACTTACTTTTATTACAGGCCGACACAATAATAGTTTTTACATATGCTGATATTCAGCCGACGCAAAAATGACAAATACCAAAAAAAGTCTCACACCATCACACATTTACTATCTCTTACGTGGTGGGGGACGGACATATCTTTTGGGTACTTGAGGATTATATGGTTTTGAGAATATTTGTTCATATTACAGTTTGTATATGTTACCTTAGCCTCCTCCTGTTTTGTTAGATGGGCCTGATGTAGAGGTGTGCGCTTGAGTTTCTAATGTTTTTAATAGTTCTACATTGAAATGTTGATATCTACCTGGTGAGTTTTGTATATCAAATGGTTAAACATTCCATTCATAGATCCTTGTGGTATGTGAATGCCTGTAATTGTTGATTTTTTTCTAATTTTAGGTGGTAAAATCTAATTTGCAATCAAATTTACTAAAATAGTTGTATCCTTGTATTTGTCGTTTCTTTAATATTTTATTGCGATGGGGTAGTTATAGTTTAATTTTGGCATTTTAAATTCTGTAATATATAGAGTAGTCCTAATGGACCCCACCTACTTATTATACAGAAAGTTACAAACATCAGATAGAAATAATGCCAATATTAGAACAGTAGATTAAAAAAAATGGGATACCCAAAACCAATAGTGAACAATATACTTTCTTAGATCTAGATTGTGTCACAGACATACATAAAGCAATTATTACTATAGAAGGAAATATATCTAAAAAGTTTAATAGACAAAAAAAATAAAAAACAACACAAACACCGAGATACATAGAAAGAACATTCGTTATCGAACATCAAAATATGGATAAGAAAATCTACCACAGAAAGCTTAGAAGGACTTAGAAGGATAAGAAAAATGGATGGATCCCCATTTCCGCAACAAATATGGAAGATTAGATAAATACGAATCAGCAATAGAAATGAGATTTGGAGATGGACCACAGATATAAAAGAACAAAATAGAGAAAAAAATAATAAACAGACAACTTATGACAAAATTATCTATATTGGGTAAAAATGGTCGTACATTGGAACAATATACTTGTGCATTTAAAGAATATAGCACAAAAATAAGGAAAGGTGGGATAATGAAGGGCTAGTAGATACTTTAGGATGATAGAAATAAAAATTTCCCTATCTCAATGGTTTACAACAATTATGTGGAAAGCAAAAAGAAAAATTTAAAAATTGGAAAAAAGTAGTACTAAATAAAAATGTAGCCATGTTGCAAAAATGAATGGCACAAATTTTGGATGTACAAATAAAGAACAAAAATACAAAAGATTATAAAAAAATTATAGATCCCGAGCAGAAGCAAAGATATGTAAATCAATGTTTACCAGAAGATGATAAAATGGGAAAATTAAAAACACCAATGGTGTAAAACAGGATTAATATGAAGTAGGTGGTTGTCCATCTATGACTAGCTCTAGGGACTATTTCTGAGACTATTATCTGGGTTTTAACTCCTTGACGTACTGGATCTATTCAAATCTCCTATGGTTATTTCCTAATTTTTTTACAGTTATTACCAAATAAAAAGTTACAGCAAAATAAGAAGTACCACATTTAGAAGAATAAAAAAATAGAAGAATAAACGAGCTAGAAAAAAGTATTAGCAAGATTTAAAATTATTATATGAAAATAAACAAAAAGAAAAACAGATAGAAAAAGAAAAAGAATTAACTACAGAAATTTAAATGCCAAAACTAAAACATATAACTACCCAATACCAAATAAAATATTAAAGATAAGACAAATACAAGAACCAAGACAGATAAAAAGGTACGAAAGATATGGAAAAAATTAAAACCCTTGTATTATAAAAACGCAAGAGGTAGATATCAACATTTCATGGACATAACTATTTTAACCAGTTTGTTAAACAAATAAAAGGAAAGAATTAGATTAAGTGTTGAAAAATATACTTGAAATACATCCATTTAACAAACTGGTTCAAAAGACAAAACGGAAGAATACTATGTAGTTAGTTCAAAAAAGAAAACCCGTTATTAGACTGTAAATATACAAGCGGAAAAAAGAATCTGGCGTGGCATTCAATCATTCTCCCGGGAATGAAAAAACCTCGGATGTTGTCGGGGCGGCGCAATCATTGAAATTGACAAGAATACACCACGGATCGCACGACGTCAGGGGTGGCATACCATTCATATCACTTGTAACAACATACCGGTCAGACGATGTTGGGTGTGTCATCCATCCATGCCCTGTGGAAAGCATACACGATTGGCCACGTCTATAGTGGCATGTTGTCATCGCCCCATTTTGGACACGAAACACGGTTGGACGACTTTAGGTGTGGCAGTCCCGCATGGCCCTTGGAAGCACACCCGGTAGGATGAAGTCTAGCGTGGCATGTCGGCATTTCTCTAGGACAAAAACACAAACACACGATCGAACACGTCGACGTGGCATGCCATCAGCGCCCTTGGACATGCACCAAACGGACCATATGACGGTTGAGCATGATGTCATTATAGCCCTGTGCAGCACACCACAGTCGGACGATCTCGGCCGTTGTGGCAATGGCTTATCATCCACCATGGAATGCACACCACGATTAGGACCATAATCGGCGTGGTTATGCAATCAGAAACCCTAGAACAACACACACGATAACACGTCGGGCGTTGTGGCGTTGCCCTCATGACCTGGCCAGCACACACGCCGGATGATGTCAAAGCGTTGTATGCCATTCATCATGATAGCAGCACACGCGGTCGACAATGTGGGCAGGGACGTGACATTTTGGTTCTTGGACAAAAACACACACGGTTGGGACGTTGTTTAGGCGTGGCTGCCATCATCGCACTTGGAAAGAATACACTGCCGGCCTGAGTCGTGCGTGCATGCCATCATCGCCATGGACAATATACATGGTCGAACGACGTTGGGCGTTTAGCATGCCTATCATCGCCCTTGGGGACAGCATTAAACGATCCCTGGAATACGTCGGGCATGGAGGCCATGATAGCCCTTGGAATGAACGCACGAATAGATGATGTCGGACGTGCATAGCCATCATTGCAATTCGACAGCATACAAAAAGGTAGAACGACCGCAGGTCGTGGCATGCCATCATCTACCTTGGACAACATACACGGTCAGGACGCCGTTAGGCTTGCCATTGCCATCATTCTCCTTTGGACAGCATACATGATTAGACAAACGTCGGGTTGTGGCAGTTGATCATCGGCGTCTTACACAGCACAAAATGATAGGATACGTCGTACGTGGCATGTCGCGTGGCCTTGGTAGCACACATTGTCATATAAAGCGAGTGTGGCATGCCATCATCTCACTGGAAATCACACACAATGGACTATGTCAGGAGTGGCATGCAATCATCCGCGGTCCTTAGGCAACACATGGCGGTCGGAAAATGTCAGGCTGGCGTTCCTTGGTCGCCCTTGGAAGCATAACACGATGGACGAAGTGGGTTGTGTCATGTTATCATCGCCTTGGACAACACACCACGCATAGGACGACGTCGGGCGTGGCATGCCCGCATGGTGCTTTGGCCAAGCACACACGATCGGATGAAGTGGAGCGTGGCAAACTTTATTGCCATAGGGCACCACACGTGTCGGACGACTTGGTCATAAAGTTTCCATTTTGCTTTGGAATGCAACACGGTGGGAAGACGTCTGGGCGGGCTTCTATCCATTGGCCCTTGGATAGAATACACTGGCCCGCACGGACGTCGTTTGCATGCAATGCAAATCATGTCGTCCTGAGGACTACATGCACAGTCGGAACGACGTCGGGCGTGGCATGACCCATATAGCCACTTGGATAGCATGCACGGACGTACTAAGTCAGGCGTGGCATTCTCATCGGCCATTGGAAATAAAACCGAGTCGAATGATGTCGGGCGTGGCCAACAATAATCAATTTGGAACAAGATTAACAGGGTCGGACGATGTCAGGCGTTGCATGCCATCATCCTCCCTAGAACATCAAATACGGTTAGAAAAAGTTGGGTGTCACATGCCATCAAGCCTTGGGAAAAGATACACGATCGGAAGATGCGGCGGTGGACTTATTATCATCGGCCTTGGACAGCACACACGATTCGGACAATAGTCGTGCGGGATGGGCCCGCATGTTATCATCGCCTTTGGGAAAGAGCACAACTTTCTAACGACGTTGAGCGTGACATGCCATCTTCACCCTTGGAGAGCACAGACGGTGGGATGACCTCGGGCGTAGCATGCCATTATCTCCCTTGGACAACATAGACTGGGAACTACGTCAGGCGTTGCATACAATCATTTCCCTTAGACTGCACACACGAACGGATGACGTCGGGTGGCGCATGCCCGCACGGATCTTGGGCAGCACACACTGTCAAATGACATCAGGCTTGGCATTCCATCATCAACATGGGGGAGCACATGCACTCGTACGACCTCGTTGCGTGACATGCCAGTCATCGCCCTATGAATAGAAACACATATCGTCGGATGTGTTGGGCATGGAATGCATCATCGCCTGGAACCGTATAAACTATCGCACTCCGTCAGCGTTTTGGTGAAATGTTTGGTTTGAATTTGAAAGGCAATAATGTCCCTTGGCCAGCACACACCGGTCGTTAGTTAAACATCGAGCGTGGCAGGACATCATCGGCCCTGGACATTATATATAAGATCGTACATTGTCGGCCGTGGGAATTCCATCATCCCCATGGAAAACCAACAGTATGGACAACTCGGGGTTGGCATGTTATCATCGCACGGGACTACACACCGATTGGACGATGGTTGGCGTGCAAGGGGCTTGATCATAGCCCTTGGGAAGCACACTCGTAGGACAATGACGGCCGTAAATGCCATTATTTCCCATTGGACAGCACACACGGTCGAACGACATTCAACGTGTCATACAACATCGATTGAATGCACACACGAACAGAGGACGTCGGGATGTGACATTCAAATATTTCCCGTGGGCACACCACAATCGGATAACGTCATCCAGGCAATGCCATATCGCCCTTGGATTGCGCTCACGATGGACGACATCGGGCCGTGGCATTCCATCATCGACTTTCTAGTTTTACCATTTATATTATTCAATAAATAAAAATAAAATAATTTTTTTTTTTAAAAAACAAAAACCAAATTAGGATATGGAACAAGTAGATCGTCAAAAAATATGCAGACAGACTAAAACATAATAGTGTCATACGGATATTGAGGCCAAAAGTTGCGATCATTTGAAGTTTCACTAAATCAAAGATGAAACTTACAAACCAAAATAGTTGTAATTTGTGACATTTTAAACGACCCTAACTTTTGACTTGGAGTTCGATTTGAGGCGATAGTTTTTTTTCTTATTTTGTTTTTTCTATATCTACGTGAAAATCGGCATTTGGCCGAAAATTTTCCAAAAAAACATCATTATATCATGCGATTTTGGAATTTCCCTTCAATTTTGAAGAAAAATTTTAATCTTTATTGCTACGAATCGGATTAAAGAAAATAAAATTTTTGATTTCACAAAATACCTTTGCAAACACATTTGAGGATATAATTTTAATTTAGATAATCAATGTTATTACAAAGAAGATTTTATCCAGTTCAATTTTCATTTCCATACTTTGGCACACATTGTCGAACGACGTTGAGCGTGGCATGGAAATCTTCGCGCTTTGACAGACCACGATCCACATAAGTGTAGGCTGGGCATGCAACCATAGACCTTGGGCAGACAAACAATTGGAAGATGTCGTCCCATGGCAAAGCATCTTCGCTCTACGAAGGCACACACGGTCTAGGACGTAGTCTGCCCTGGCTATCTCATCACCCTTAGAAAGCAGACACGATCAGACGAACGTGGGGGCGTTGCAGATATCTCCCCCTG
The DNA here is from genome assembly GCA_027704765.1 of Solanum habrochaites. Classification (NCBI taxonomy): domain Eukaryota; kingdom Viridiplantae; phylum Streptophyta; class Magnoliopsida; order Solanales; family Solanaceae; genus Solanum; species Solanum habrochaites. The sequence continues at coordinate 28,614 of JAKWJA010000983.1, read as the reverse complement.
TGAAAGCACACACGATCGGACGACGTAGTGCGTGGCATGCCATCATCTCCCATTGTAATGCATACATGGTCCGCAACGACGTTGGCGTAGCATGACATCATCGACCTCCTTGGACAACATACACGGGATGGACTACGTCGGGCATGGCATGCCATGATAGCCCGTGAAAGAAAAATGCCCGAATGATTGAGGTCGGGAGTGTATAGCCATAATTGCAATTTGACAGCATACAAAAGGTAGGACGAGCGTCAGGGTGGCATTGCCAATGACCGCCATGGACAAATACACGGTCAAACGAACATCAGGAGTGTCATGCCTCATCGCTTTTAGAAAGCATGCATGATTAGACACGTCGGGTGGGAATTTATCATCGCCTTGGAAGCCAAAACGATCGGATAATGTGTACGTGGCTACCCGACGTGGACTGTGTAGCAACACATGGTCAATAACGTCGAGTGTGGGATGCCATCAGCACATTGCGACCATTACACACAATCTGGATATGTCAGGCGGGGCCAACATCATCGCCCTTAGGCAAAAACCACTATCGGAAAAAGTCGGCGTGCCCATTACATGGTCGCCCTTGGGAAAGATAAACGATTGGACGACGTTGTGTGGTCATGTTATCTCGCCCTTGGACAAAACAAACACATCGGATGACGTCGAGGTGCATGCCGCATGGCGTTGGGAAGCACTTATGGTCAGATGAAGTGCGGGAGTGGCAAACTTTATTGCCATAGGGAACCACACGCGATTGAACGAGTCGGGCATGAAGTGCAATTTTTACCTTTGAAATGCACACACGGTGGGAAGACGTCTGGCGTGGAATTCTATCATCGCCGTTGGATAGAATACACGGTCGCACGACGTTGGGCGTTGCAATGCCATCATCGTCCTTGGACTGCATACACTGTCGGACGATGTCGAGCATGGCATCACATCGTCGCACTTGGACAGCATGCACGGTCATACTACGTCGGGTGTGGCATGTCATCATCGCCATTGGAATGAAGACAAAGTTAGATGATGTCGGGCGTGGCATGTTATCAGCGCAATTGGACAAGATACACAGGGTCAAATGATGTCAAGCGTGGCATGCCATCATCTCCCTTGAAAAGCATACACGGTCAGATAACGTCGGGGTCCCAAGCCATCATCGCCCTTGGAAAGAATAAACGATCAGACGACGTTGGGTGTAGAATGTTGTCATCGCCCTTGGATAGCACACACGATCGGACAACGTCGGGCGTGGCATGCCCGCATGTTATCATCTCCCTTGGGCAGCACACACTCTCAGACGACATTGGGCGTGACACGCCATCTTCACCCTTGGAGAGAACACACAGTGGGCATGAAAAGCCATCATCTCCCTTGGATAGAATAGACGGCCGGACTACGTCAGGCGTGGAATACCATTAATTCTCTTGGACAACACACACGATCGGATGACGTTGGGTGTGGTATGCCCGCATGGACCTTGGGCAGCACACACGCTCAGATGATATCGGGTGTGGCATGCCATCATCACCATGGGGGAGCACACGCAGTCGTACGACATCGTGCGTGACATGCCATCATCGCCCTAGGATAGAACACATCGTGGGACGTTGTCGGGCATGGCATGCCATCATCGCCCTTGGACAGCATACACAATCGCACTACGTCAGGCGTAGAATGCCATCATGTCCCTTGGCCAGCACACACGGTTGGACAACGTCGGGCGTGGCAGGCCATCATCACCCTTGGACATCATACACAAGATCGGACATTGTCGGGCGTGGAATGACATCATCACCCTTGGACAACATACACGTTTGGACAACGTCGGGCGTGGCATGTTATCATCGCCCTTGGACTACACACACGATTGGACGATGGTTGGCGTGGTAATGATATCATCTCCCTTGGGAAGCACACTCGGTCGGACAACGTCGGCCGTTAAATGCCATCATTGCCCTTTGGACAGCACACACAGTGGGACTACGTCAACGTGGCATACCATCATTGCCTTTGGATGCACACACGTACAGCTGACGTCGGACGTGGCATTCCATAATTTCCCTTGGGCAGCACACACAATCAGATAACGTCATCCATGGAAATGCCATCATCGCCTTTGGATTACACTCACGATTGGACGACATCGGGCGTGGCATTCCATCATCGACTTTCTAGTTTTACATTTATATTATTCAATATAAATAAAAATATAATAATTTTTTTTAAGAAAAACAAAACCAAATTAAGGATAAGACCACATAGATCTCAAAAAAATATATAGAATAAAAATTAGTGTCATAAGGATATTCGAGCCCAAAGTTTCAATCATTTGAAGTTTCACCAAATCAAAGATTGATACTCATAAAAAGTAGTTGTAAATTTGAGAAAATTTAAACGACCATAACTTTTGACTCTGATGTCCGATTGAGGCAATTTTTAAATCAATTTGGTTATTATTCTATATATACGCGAAAACAGGCATTTGGACGAGCCGATTTTCCAATAAAAACATCTTTATACTCATTCAATTTTGAATTTCCCTCCAATTTTGAAGAAAAATATAATTCTTTATTGCTACAAATCTGATTAAAGAAAATAGATTTTTGATTTCAAAATACCTTTGTAACACATTTGAGTATATAAATTTTAATGTTAGATAATCAATTTTATGACAAAAAGCTTTTATCCCGTTCAATTTTACATTTTCCCTAATTTTGCACACACTGTCGAACGACGTCGAGCGTGGCATGCAATCTTTGCCCTTTGACAGCACACACGATCACACTACGTTAGGCTTGGCATGCAATCATAGCCCTTGGGCAGCACAAACAGTTGGACGACGTCGGCCGTGGCAATGCCATCATCTCTCTTGGAATGCACACACGGTAGGACGAAGTCGGGCATGGCATATCATCATCACTCTTTGAAAGCATACACGATCGGACGACGTTGGGGACATTTTATCATCACTCTTTGATAGCACACACAATAGGATGATGACAGCGTGGCAGGCCATCATCGCCCTTGGAAGGCATACACAGACATGGATGACGTTAGCCGTGGTATGCCATCATCGCCCTTGGAAAGCATACACGGTCGAACGACGTCTAACGTGGCGTGTTATCATCCACTTTGGAATGAACATACGGTGTGTCGAATTTGGGCGTGGAAATGCTATCCTCTCCCTTGTCCAACACACACGGTCGGACGACGTAGGTCGTTAAATGCCATTATTTCCCTTTTGACAGTACACACGGTCCGCTGACGTCGACGTGGCATGCCATCATCGCCTTTGGACTGCATACACGAACAGAAGACATCGGGCGTGGCATGCAATCATCTCCCTTCTGTAGCACAAATAGTCAAACGATTTTGATAGTTATATGCCATCGTCGCCCTTGGACAGCACACACGGTCGTATAATGTTAGGCATGGCATGCCAACATGGTCCTTGGGCAACATAGGCAGTTGGATGACGTTGATTGTGGCATGCCATAATTGGCCTTGTACTTCACATACAGTAGGACGACATCGGGCGTGACATGACAACATGGCCCTTGTGCATCACACACAGTCAGACGACATCGAGCGTTACATGAAATCGTCACACTTGGGAAGCACACACGGTCTGATGATGTTGCGCGTGGCTTGCCATTCGCCCTTGGACAGCACACACGGTCAGACAACGTCGAGCATGACATGTCATCATCCCCCTTGGACAGCGCACACCATGGGACTACGTATGGCGTGGCATGCCATCGTCGCGCTTGGGCAGCACATACAGTCATACGACGTCAAGCGTGGCATGCAATGATAGTCTTTGGAAAGCATACACAATCAAACGACGCCGGGCGTGGCATGTCTTGCACACACGGTCGGATGACGTTGGGCGTGGAATACCATCATCGCCAGTAGGCAGCACACGCGGTCGTACGACGTCGGGTGTGGCATGCCATCATCAGCATTGGGCAGCACACACGGTTGTACAATGTTAGGTGTGACATGCCATCTTCGCCCTTGTATAGTATACACAGTGGGACGACGTCTGGCGTAACATGACATAATCGCCCTTGAACAATATACACGATCGGACGACCTCGGCCGTGGTAATGCCATTATCACTCTTGGAATGCTCACCAGGTCATAGGACGTCGGGCGTGGGAGGCCATCATCTCCCATGGAAAGCATACACGATCGGACGACATTGGGCGTAGCATGTTATCATTCACATTTGATAGCACACACGATCGGAGGACGTCGGGCGTGGCATGCCTGCATGGCCCTTGGGCAGAACAAATGGTCGGATAAAGTCGGGCGTGGCATACAATCATCGCCATTAGAAAGCACACTCGGTCAGACGATGTCAGGCGTGGAATGCCATCATCGCCATTGGGCACCACAGAGGGTCGAACGACATCCAGCGTGACATGCCATCTTCGCCATTGCATAGCACACACAGTGGGACGACGTCATGCGTGACATAACATCATCATCCTTCGAAAACATAACTGGTCGGACGACGTTGGGTGTGGAATGTTCGCATGGACCTTGGGCAGCACAGCGAGTTGAATGACGTCGGGAATGTCTTCTAATTATCGCCATTGGGCAGCATATGTTGTCTGATGATGTCGGGCGTGACATGCCATCTTCGCCCTTGGGTAGCGCACCCGGTGGGACGACGTCGAGCGTGGCATGCTATCACGCCCTTGGAAAACATACATGTTCAGAGTATGAAAGGCGTGGCATGCCATCATAACCCTTGGCCAGCAGACACGGTAGGACGACATCTGGCGTGGGAGTCCATAATCTCCCTTTGACTGATACACAGGGTCAGACATTGTCGGGCGTGGAATACCATCATCACCCTTGGACAGCATACACGGTCGGACGATGTCGGGCGTGGCATGCATGCATGGCCCTTGGGCAGCACACACGGTCGAATGACATCAGGCGTGGCATGCCATCATCGCCATTGGGCAGCACGAGCAGTCGGACGACGTCAGGTGTGACGTGCCATCTTTATCCTTAGACAGCACACACGATGGGACGATGTCATGCGTGGCATGCCATCATCACCCTTGGACAGCATACACAGTTGAACGACATCGGGCGTGACAATGCTATCTTCGCCCTTAAACTGCATACACAGTCGGATGACGTCGGGCGTGGCATGACATCATCGCCCTTGGAAATCATACAAGGTTATACTACATCTGGCGTGGCATTCAATCATCTCCCTTGGAATGAACAAACCGTCGGATGTTGTCGGGTGCGGCGCCATCATTGCAATTGGACAAGATACACAGGATCGCACGATGTTAGGGGTGGCATACCATCATATCCCTTGTACAACATACACGGTCAGACGATGTTGGGTGTGCCATTCCATCATCGCCCTTGGAAAGCATAAACGATTGGACCACGTCTATAGTGGCATGTTGTCATCTCCCTTGGACACGAAACACGGTTGGACGACATCAGGCATGGCATTCCCGCATGGACCTTGGGAAGCACACACGGCCGGATGACGTCTAGCGTGGCATGTCGTCATTTTCTCTAAGACAAAACACACGATCGGACTACGTCGGCCGTGGCATGCCACCATCGCCCTTGGGAAGCACACATGGTCAGACAACATTTGCGTGGCATCCCATCCTCGCCCTTCGAAAGAATACATGATCGAACGACGTGGGGCATGGCATGTTATCATCGCCCTTGGACAGCACACATGATTGGACCACGTAGGGCATGGCATGCCCGCATGGCCCTTGGGCTGGACACACGGTCGGATGACGTCTAGCATGGAATGCCATTTTTGCCCTTGGACAACACATACGATCGAACTAAGTTGGGCATGACATGCCATTATTGCTCATGGGAAGCACACACGATCAGACGACATCGGGCGTGGCATGTCATCGTTTCCCTTGGATAGCACACACAGTGGGATGACGTCGGGCGTGGCATGCTATCATCACCCCTGGATAGAATAAACGGTTGTACGACGTATGGCGTGGAATGTTATAATCACCCTTGGACTATAAACATGGTAAGACGATGATTAGCGTAGAAATGCTATCATCGCCGTTGGGTTGCACAAACGGTCAGACGACATTTGGCATTAAATGCCATCATTGCACTTTGGACAGCACACACGGTCGGACAACGTTGACGTGGCATGCAATTATCGCCCTTGGACTGCACACACGGACAGATGACGTTGAGCATGGCATGTCATTATCGCCCTTGTGCAGTACACACAGTCGGACGATGTCGGCCGTGGCAATGCTATCATCCACCATGGAATGCACACACGATAGGACGATATCGGGCATGGTATGCCATCATAACCCTAGGACAGCACACACGATTGAACACGTCGGGCGTGGCATGCCCTCATGGACCTTGGGCAGCACACACGGCCGGATGACGTCAAGCGTGATATGCCATCATCATGATTAGGCAGCACACGCGGTCAGACAATGTTGGGCATGACGTGACATTTTTGTTCTTGGACAACACACACGGTGGGACATTATTAGGCGTGGCATGCCATCATCTCCCTTGGAAAGAATACACTGTCGGCAGACGTCGTGCGTGGCATGCCATCATCGCCCATGGACAACATACATGGTCGAACGATGTTGGGCGTAGCATTCCATCATCGCCCTTGGACAGCATAAACGATATGACTACGTCAGGCATGGCATGCCATGATAGACCTTGGAATGAACGCACGAATGGATGATGTCGGGCGTGGCATAGCCATCATTGCAATTTGACAGCATACAAAAGGTCGAACGACGTCAGGAGTGGCATGCCATCATCTCCCTTGGACAACATACACGGTCAGACGATGTTAGGCTTGCCACGCCATCATCTCCTTTGGACAGCATACATGATTAGACAACGTCGGGTGTGGCATGTTATCATCAGTGTTGCACAGCAAAAACGATCGGATGACATCGTACGTGGCACGCTCACGTGGCCCTTGTGTAGCACACATTGTCAGATAACGTCGAGTGTGGCATGCCATCATCGCCCTTGGACATCACACACAATTGGACTATGTTAGGCGTGACATGCAATCATCGCCCTTAGGCAACACATGCGGTCAGAAAATGTCAGGCGTGGCATTCCTTGGTCGCCCTTGGAAAGCATACACGATTGGACGACGTTGGGTGTGTCATGTTATCATCACCCTTGGACAACACCCACGATAGGACAACATCGGGCGTGGCCTGCCCGCATGGTGCTTTGGCAGCACACACGATCGGATGAAGTGGGGCGTGGCAAACTTTAGTGCCATAGGGCACCACACTTGGTCGGACGACGTTGGTCATAAAGTTCCATTTTTGCCTTTGGAATGCACACATGGTGGGAAGACGTCTTGCGTGGTATTCCATCATTGCCCTTGGATAGAATACACGGTCGCACGACGTCGTGCAATGCAATGCCATCATCGTCCTTGGACTGCATTCACGGTCAGACGACGTCGGGCGTGGCATGACATCATCGCACTTTGATAGCATGCACGGACGTACTACGTCAGGCGTGGCATTTCATCATCGCCATTGGAATAAACACAGAGTCAAATGATGTCGGGCGTTGCATACCATCATCGCATTTGGACAAGATACACAGGGTCCGACGATGTCAGGCGTTGCATGCCATCATCTCCCTTGAACATCATACACGGTTAGAAAACGTTGGGTGTCCCATGCCATCATCGCCCTTGGAAAAAATAAACGATCGGACGACGTCGGGTGTGGAATATAATCATCGCCCTTGGACAGCACACACGATTGGACAATGTCGGGCGTGGCATGCCCGCATGTTATCATCGCCTTTGGGCAGCACACACTTTCTAACGACGTTGAGCGTGACATGCTATCTTCACCCTTGGAGAGCACAGACGGTGGGATGACCTCGGGCGTAGCATGCCATCATCTCCCTTGGACAACATAGACTGGGGACTACGTCAGGCGTTGCATACAATCATTTCCCTTAGACTGCACACACGAATGGACGACGTCGGGTGTCGCATGCCCGCACGGATCTTGGGCAGCACACACGGTCAAATGACATCGGGCTTGGCATTCCATCATCAACATGGGGGAGCACATGCACTCGTACGACCTCGTGCGTGACATGCCATCATCGCCCTATGATAGAACACATCGTCGGATGTCATTGGGCATGGCATGCCTTCATCGCCCTTGGACAGCATAAACTATGGCACTACGTCAGGCGTGGAAAGCAATAATGTCCCTTGGCCAGCACACACGGTCGTACAACGTCAAGCGTGGCAGGCCATCATCGCCCTTGGACATCATATATAAGATCGTACATTGTCGGCCGTGGAATACCATCATCACCCTTGGACAACCAACACGTATGGACAACATCGGGCGTGGCATGTTATCATCGCCCTTGGACTACACACATGATTGGACGATGGTTGGCGTGGCAATGATATCATCGCCCTTGGGAAGACACCGGTATCGGACAATGATGGCCGTTAAAGGCCAGTATTCCCTTTGGACAGCCAACACGGTCGAAAACATTCAACGTGTCTACCATCACGCATTGAATGCACACACGAACAGACGAGCGTCGGGCGTGGCATTCCATTCATGTCCCTTAGGCACACACAATCGGAATAACGTCATCCATGGCAATTGCCATCACGCCCTTGGATGCACTCATTGATTGGACGACATCGGGCGTGGCATTCCATCATCGCTACTTCTAGTTTTACATTTATATTCATTCTATATAAATAAAAAAAATAATAATTTTGTTTAAAAAAAACAAAACCAAAAATTAAAGGATAATAACACGTAGATCTCAAAAAAATATGCAGAATAAAAAATAATAGTGTCATACGGATATTTGAGCCCCAATGTTCGATCATTTGAAGTTTCAATAATTCACAGATTGAAAACTCAAAAAAAAAGTAGTTGTAATTGTGACATTTTAAACGACCATAACTTTTTTTTTTGACTTGGGATGTCCGATTGAGGCGAATTTTCTCTATTTTGTTATTTTTCTATATCTACGCGAAAATAGTCATTTGGACGAGCCAATTTTCCAAAAAACATCTGTATACTCATTCGATTTGAATTTCCCTCAATTTTGAATGAAAATTTAATTCTTTATTGCTACAATCTGATAAAGACATAGATTTTTTATTTCAAAGTACCTTGTGTAACAATTTGGAGGAGATAAATTTTAATTTAGATAATCAATTTATTAAAAAAGATTAGCCCGTTCAATTTTACATTTTCCCTAATTTTGCACACATTGTCGAACGACGTTGAGCGTGGCATGAAATCTTCGCGCTTTGACAGCACCACGATCACACTACGTTAGGCTTGGCATGCAACCATAGACCTTGGGCAGCACAAACAATTGGAAGATGTCGTCCATGGCAATGCCATCTTCGCTCTACGAATGCACACACGGTAGGAGGTAGTCGGCCATGGCATATCATCATCACCCTTTAGAAAGCAGACACGATCAGACGACGTCGGGCGTGGCATGTTATCATCCCCCTGTGACAGCACACACGATCGGACGACGTCGGGCGTGGCATGCCCGCATGGACCTTGGGAAGCACACACAGTCGGATGACGTCGGGCATGGCATGCCATCATCGCCATAAGGAAGCACACGGGGTCAGAAGATGTAGGGCATGACATTCCATAATCTCTATTGGGCAACACATACGGTCGGACAACATCAGGCGAGGAATTTCGTCATCGCCCTAGGGCAACAAAAACTGTCTGACTACGTCGGGCGTTGCATGACATCATGACCCTTGGCCAACATAGACGGTCGGACGATGATAGCATGGCAGGACATCATCGCCCTTGGAACGCATACAAAGAACATGGATGACGTAGTCGTGGCATGCCATCATCGCCCCCTTGAAAAGTTACACATGGGAGGACGAGTCTGGCGTGGTAATCCGTGTTATTCATCTCATTTTGGAGTGAACATACGGTACGGTCGATTTGGCGGGTGTGGATGGACGTTGTCGGTAAATTCAATTCCATTTGAAAGGTACACAGGTCCAACGACGTCGACGTGGAATGCATCATCTCCTTTGGACTGGACATACAACGAACAGACAACGTCAGGCGTTGCATGACATCATCACCCTTGTGTATCACAATAGGTCGATAGATTTTGGGAGTTAGATGTCATTAGCGCCCTTGGACAACCCACACACTGTCGTACAATGTGGAGGTTACATGGACAACATGGTACTTGGGAGCATAGACGGTCGTATGATGTGATTGGGCATGCCATAATCGACCTGCTATGAGCATACAGTAGGATGAATCGGTGCGTGACATGACCATAAGGCCCTTGTGCAGCAACACACAGTCAGACGACATAGGGGTGTGTTACATGCCATCATGCTCACTAGGGAAGCAACACGGTCTGATGCGTTGATGTGGCAGGCCATGCTCCCTTAACGACACACAGTGGACACACATACGGCATTACACGTAATCTCATCCTTGTGACCGACACGCCATTGGAACTAAGTATGGCGGGGCATGGCATCAATCGGCCCTTGGGCCAGTACACATTGGTACGACGTAGAGCGTGGCATGCATCATCATCCTTGGAAAGCATACACAATCGGACGAAGTCGGGCATGGCATGCCAGCATTGCCCTTCAGGCAGGCCCAACAGGATTGGATGAGTTTGGGCGTGGATGCATAATGTACATTAGGCACCACACGCAGTCGTATGACATCGAGGTGTTGTTGTGGGCATGCCCTTCATCGCTTTTGGCAACACACATGATCAGAGACGTAGGCAGGGCATGCCCGAATGGCACCCGGTGGGGCAGCACAACACGGGTCGAGTTGAAGGGGGGGGTGGCAAGCTTTATTACCATTGGGCAGCACATGCGGTCGGACGACATAGGGAATGAAGTGCCCAATTTTTTCCCTGTGAAATGCCAACACACGGTGGGAAAGACGTCTGGCGTGCATTCCAATCATAGCTTGGATAGAACACGGTCGACGGACGTCGGGAAGTGCAATGCATCATCGTCCTTGTGACAACTACAGGGTCGACGGTATTGGGCGTGGCAATGACATCATCGCACTGGACGCATGCAGGTCTACTACGTCGGGCGTGGAATGTAATAATCGCCATTGAAAAGAATACAGAGTCGGATGATGCCGGGCATGGCCATTTATCCATCTTCGCAATTGGACAAGAAACAGGGTCGTACGATTCAGGCGGTGTTCAGCCAAAATAAACCCTGAAGCATTACACGGTTTGACAACGTGGGTGTCCCAGTGCAATCATCGCCCTTTGAAAGAATAAACGATCAGATGGACGTCAGGTGTGTGGCGCATTGATCATAGCCCTTGCGAAAGCAACAACGTTCGGCACAACGTCGGACCCGGCAGCCGCATATTATCCGCCCTTGGGCAACATAAGCTTTCAGACGCGTTGGGGGGACATGACATCTTCACCCTTGGAAGAGCACACACGGTGGGAAGTCATCGGGCGTGCAGCCATAATCTCCTTGGACAAGAATAGACGGTTAGGACTACGTCCGGCGGGCATCATCATTTCCTTTGAAGCACACAGATTGGACAAACGTCGGAGGTTGGCATGAGGACATGGACCTTGGGCAGCACATACTGTCAGATTACATCGGGCGTGGCAAGACAATCATCGCCAACCCCTGGGGGAGCATAAGCAGTCGTATACGCATCGTGACGTGGCATGCCATCATCACCCTTTGAGAAAGCATACACAATCGCACTACGTCAGGGTCGAATGTTTTCATGTCCCTTGGCCAGGTAACCATGGTCGGAAAACCGTGGGGGAGTGGCAGGACATCATCACCCTGGAAATCATACACAAGATCGAACATTTGTCGGAGTTGAATGACATCATCATCGTGAGACACATATACGTTTGGACAAGTCGGGCGTGGCATGCTTATAATCGCCCTTTGACTACACACACGATTAGACGACGGTTGGCGTGGCAATGATCTCATCACCCTTGGGCAGCCACTCGGCGGACAAGGTCGGCCGTTAAAGCCATCATTGCCTTTGGGACAGCACACACGGTCGGACGAGTCAATGTGGCATCCATCACCGCCTTTGGATGCACCCACAGACAGACGACGTCGGGACGTGGCATTCCCATTATTGCCTTTGGGCAGCACACACAATCAGGATAACGTCATCCATGCAACGCCATCATCGGCCCTTGAGATTCCACTCACGATTTGGACGACATCGGGCAGTGGCATTCCATCTCAGCCTTTTCTAGGTTTACATTTAATATTCTATACAAATAAAAATATAATAAAAGATTTTAAAAAACTAAAACCAAATTAAGGGATATGACCACACAGTCTCAAAAAAATATGACGAATAAAAAATAATCGTGTCATACGGATATTTGAGCCCAAAGATCAAATCATCGGAGTTTACCAAATCAAAGAATTATGAACTCAAAAAAAAATAGTGTAAGTGGTGAAATTTTTAAACGACCATCACTTTGAACTCGGATGTCCGATTGAAGGCGGATTATTTTTTCTCAATTTGGTTATTTTTCTATATCTAGCGAAAATAGTTATTTGTGGCCTATTTTCTAAAAAAACATAATTCTAATCATTCATTTTGAATTTCCCTCCAATTTTGAAGAAAATAGAAATTGTAATTCTTCATTGATACCGAATCTGATAAAAGAAATAGATTTTTGATTTCAAATACATGGGAAACACATTTGAGTATATAATTATAACTATTAGATAATCAATATTATGACAAAAGGCGTTTATCCCGTTCAACTTAAGTTTTCCCTAAGTTTGCCACCACCATTGTTGAACGACGTCGAGCGTGTATGCAAATCTTCGCCCTTGAGAGCACACACGTAACACTACGTAGGCTGGCATGCAATCATAGCCCTTAGGCAGCACAATAGTTGGACAACGTCGGCTGTCGGCACTGCTTTCATCACTTTGGAATGCACACACGGTTAGGGACGAGTTCGGGCATGGCATATCATAAGCACCCTTTGAAATCAGACGAGATCAGACGACGTCGGGCGTGGCAGTTATTCATACCCCCTTTGACAGTACACACGATCGGAAACGTCGGGCGTGTGTTATATGCCTGTATGTACATTGGGAAGCACAAATGTCAGATGACGTCGGGGACTCTGTGGCCATGCCATCATTGACATTAGGAGGAAGCACCGCATTAAGCAGTGTCGGGACTGACATTCCATAATTGCCGTACGGCAAGCATAGCGGTCGGGATACCGTTAGGCTTGGCATGCATCATCGCCGTGGGCAACAAAAAACGGTCTGACTACAGTCGGGCGTGGGCATGACATCCATGGACCTTGCAAGGCACAGACGGCCCCCACCTTCCTCGGGACGATGACAGCGTGGCAGGCCATCATTCGCCCTTGCAAGCATACAACAGACATGGATGAATTAGTCGTGGAATGCATCATCGCTTTGGAAAGTATACATGGTCGGATGATGATGGTGTGCATTATCATCTCCATTGGCAAGCACACCACGGTCGGATGAAAGTGGGGCATGGCAAAATTTATTGCCATAGGGCACCACAAACGCGACCCTCCCCCACCACGAAACGACGTCGGGCCATGAAGTGGCCATTTTTGCCTTTGGAATTCACACACGGTGGGAAGACGTTAGCGTAGAAATCTATCATTGCCTTTGAGGAATAACACAGTCGCACGAACAATGGGCGTTTGTAATTGCCATATCGTCCTTGGGCTGCATACACAGTCGTACTAAGTCGGGCGTGCATGTGCGTCATCATCGCTAATGCGATATGAACACAGAGGTCAGATGATGTCGGGCGTACCCGGCCTTTGGCCCTATTCTCATCGCAATTGGACAAGATACACAGGATCTCGGGCAATGTCAGGAGTGGATGCCATATATCCTGTGAAAAGGATACACAGTCAGACAACGTCGGGGGCCCATACCATCATCACCCTAGGAAAGAATAAATATAAACGATCGGACAACGTTGGGTGTTGGCATGTTGTCATCGCCCTTGACAATCACACACGATCAGAAAACATAGGCAGTGGCCTGCCCGCATGTTATCACAGCCCTTGGGCAGCAACACTCTCGGACAACATGGGCGGACATGCAATCTGCACCCTTGGAGAGAACACACAGGGGACGACGTCGGGGCGTGACATGCCATTATCTCCCTTTGGAACGCATAGAGGTTGGAACAAGGTCAGCATGCCAAACCATATTTCTCTTGGACATCCACAACCCAATCGGACCAAGGTGGGTGTGCTGCCCGCAATGGACATTGGGGCAGCACACACGGCAGATCACATCGGGCGGGAAAGCAATCATCGCCTGGGGGAGCACACGCCAAGTCGTACGACATCTTGGGGGGACATGCAATCATTCGCCCTAGGATAGAACACAACGTGCGACGTCATTCAAGGCATGAAATGCCATCCTCACCCTTGGATAGCCTACCACAATCGCACTATGTAAGGCAAAGAATGCAAACATGTCCCTTGCCAGCACACAAGGTCGGGACAACGTAAGGCGTGGAGGCATCATCACCCTTGGAATCATACGAAGATCTGAATTGTTGGGTGTGGAACGACATCATTCACCCTTGACAAATACCGTTTGGGACAAGTCGGGTGTGGCAATGTTATCATCGCCCTTTTTTTTTTTTTGTACTACACACATGATGGACGGAAATTGGCGTGGGCAACAATGATATAGCACCCTTGGGAAGCACACTCATCGGACAACGTCGGCCAATTAAATGCATCATGCACTTGGACAACACACCACGGTCGGACGACATTCAACGTGGCATACCATAATGCCTTTTGATGCATACACGGACACGAGGACGTCGGGCGCCTGGCCGCGTGTCATTCCATTATTGCCCTTGGGCAGAGATAACGCATACATGGCAAAATGCCATCATCGCTTTGGATTGCACTCACAATTGGAGGACATCGGGCGGGCATCCATCATCGCCTTTCTAGTTTTACAATTTATATTTTTCCTATAAATAAAATATAATAATTTTTTTTTCAAAAAAAACTAAACCAAATTAAGGATATGACCAATAGATAAAACAAAATTATGCAGAAAAAAAATAAATAGTGTCCAAACGGATATTCGAGCACAAAGTTTCAATCATTTGAAATTTTACCAATCAAAGATTGAAACTCAAAAAAAAGTAGTTCTAAATCGTGAAATTGTAAACGCCATAACTTGGACTGGATGTCCGATTGAGCGATTTTTTTTCTCAATTTGATTATTTTTCTAATCTATGCCAAACTAGCATTGGACGAGCGATTTTGCAAAAAAAAAAAAATCTTTGATACTCATTCAATTTTGGAATCTTACCTGTAATTTTCGAAGAAGGAAAATTTAATTTTGATGCTACGAATCTGATAAAGAAATAGATTTTTGATTTTCAAACTACCTTGAACACAGTTGAGTATTATAAATTTTAATGTTAGATATATTCAAATTTATGACCAAAAAGCTTTAATCCCGTTCAACTTCACATTTTCCCTAATTTTGCACACACGTTGAACGATCGTCGAGCAGGATGCAATATTCGCCTTTGACAGCACACCGATCACTATCCGTCAGGCTTGGCATGCAATCAATCCCTTGGGCAGAGAACAAAGAGTGGACGACGTCGGCGTTGCGCAATGCCATCATCGCTCTTGGAATGCACAGACGGAGGAAAAGCGCGGCACCTGGCATATCAATCTCCACCCTTTGAAAGAATACACAATCGGACGGACGTTGGGGGCATTTATCATACCCCTTTTTGACAACACACACGGTTTCGGATGATGTTGTGTTGGACGTGGCATGCCACATACAGTAGGAAGCAAACGCGGTTAAGACGGTCAGACGATGACAGGTGGCAGGCCATATCGCCTTCGGAAGGCTACACACACATGTATGACGTTGTCGTGGCATGCATCATCACCCTTGGAAGCATACACGGTCGACGACGTCCAGCGTTCGTGTTATCATCTTCTTTGGATCTGAATACGGTGCGTCAATTTGGGCGTTGGCAATGCTATTCCTGTCCCCTGGCCAGCACCACACTAGCCGTGGCAGCCATCATCGCCCTTGGACAAGCATAGACACAACACGACGATTGGACCACATAGGGTGTTAGGAATTTGTGCCCAGTGGCCCCCTGAACAGCACACACGATTAGAATACGTCGGGGAATGGCAGCCATCACCTCGCCCATGGTAGCCACACGGTCTTACAATGTTAGGGTTGTGGCATGCCAACATGGTCCTTACAGCAGCAATAGACGGTCGGATGACGTGATTGTGGCAGGCCATAATGAACTGTGTACTTCAATACAGTAGGAAGACATGAGCGTGACCATGACTATATGGCCCTTGTGATGCACACACAGTCGTACGAATCGGGCGTTACATGCAATCATCGGACATGGGAAGAACACACGGTATGATGACATTGAAGCGTGGAATGCATCGCCCTGGACAGCACACACGGTTTGGTCGGGACAACGTCGAGCTACATGTTATCTCCCCCTTGGACAACACACACCATGGGACAACGTATGGCGTGGCATTCCTTCGTAGCCTTGGGTAGCACATATGGTCGTAGACGTCGAGAAAGGGAATTGGGCAATCATGTCCTTGGGAAAGCATTACACAATTGACGACGTCGGGCGTGGCATTCCGCATGTCTATCGCCGGGGCAGCACACATGGTCGCGGATGACGTTGGGCGTGGATTACCATATCGCAATAGGCAGCACACGCTGGTAGTACGCAGTCGGGTGTGGCATGACAATCAGTAGCCATTGGGCAGCCCCAAACGGTTTGGAACAGACGTTAGGCGTGACTGCATCTTCACACTTTTATAGAACACGAGTGGGACGACGTCTGGGGGCGTTGGCATGCCATTATTTCCCTTGGACAATATCAGACGATCAGACGAACCTCGGCCCATGGTTAATTCCATTATAAAATTTTGGACATGATCACCAGGTGAGGACGTGCGAGCGTGGAAGGCCATCATCTTCCCCTTGGAAAAGCATACAAGACCCTCGAACGAACCGTTGGGGGGAATGGTATCATCAACCTTAGACAGCACACCGGATTGGAGACTCGGGTTTGGAATGCTGCATGGCATTGGCGTCAGAACAAATAAGTCGGGATGACATTGGGCGTGGCCATACCAATTCATCGCATAGAAAGCCACACTCCGGTCGGACGACGTCAGGACATGGCATGAAGTATGTCCATGGGCACCAACACAAGTCGAACGACGTTAGGCATGGACATTCCATCTCGCCTTGGATAAAACACACAGTCGGAACGAAGTCGTGCGTGGACATGCTCATCATCATCCTTCAAAAAAACATAAATGGCTTCTCGGACGACGTTGGGCGTGGATTGTTATGTTCTCATGGCCCTTTGGGCAAGCACAAGAGTTGAATGACGTCGGGAATGGCATTGCAATTATCCCATGGGCAGCACATGTTGTCAGGATGACGTCGGGCGTGCACATGCTATCTTCGCCCTTAGGTAGCGCACACGGTGGGACGGAGTTCGAGCGATGGCATGCTATACGGCCCGGGACAAACATGACATGTTCAGAGCTACGAAAGGTGTGGCACGCCATAATAGAACTTGGACAGGCACAACACGGTAGGGCAACATTTGGCGGGGCAGTCCATAATCGCCCTGCGGACAGATACACGAAGGTCAGACATTGTCGGGGCATGGAATCGCCCTCATCACTTAGACAACATACACGATCGGACGATTGTAGGCGTGGAATGCATGCATGCCTTGGGAAGCACCACATGGTCGAATCCTTACGTCGGCGTTGCGTGTTGTCATGCCATCATCCGTTATGGGCAGCACGAGCAGTGCGGACGACGTCAGGTTTGACGTTGCCATACTTTATCCTTAGACAGGCACACACGATGGGACGTTCATCGGGGTGGCATGCCATCATCTCCCTTGGAAAAAGCATACATGGGTCGAACGACATCGGAGCGTGATTAATGCATCATCGCCCCTTAAAAATGCATACAAGGTCGGACACGGCGGACGTGGCATGACATCATCGCCATTGGAATCCTACAAGGTCAGACTACAGTTGGAGTGGCATGTCAATCATCCCATTGGATATGAACAAACCGTATGTTCGGGTTTGCGTCATTGGTCAGTCCTCTTCTACCCACCATTGGACAACGTTTATATCCCACCCATAACCTCGCATAGACCGTATTTTTCCTTGCTAGGGGAGGAATGTCATATCCCGTTCCACTCACACGACGGACAAGCCCACTACCACACGGTCACGACGATTTTGATGTTGGGCCTGTGCACACTTCACACATCATCAAACCTTTGAAGACATAAACAGATTCTCCCTCTTCCCCCCTACCGCGCGCCCACGCCAGTCCCTTCGTTCTCCACCGTCGCCGCCCCTTCCCCGTCCTCCCATGTCCCACCTACCGCCCTTCCTTGTTTGCCCAATACCGCATAACAACCTGTTTGCCCGACCGACATCACGAGCCTGTGGGCATCTCCCCCGCATGCCCTCTTCCCGGAAGCACACCACCGGTCGGATTGACGTCCTAGCGTGGCTGTGGTTTAATTTCCCTCGAAAAAACACACGATGACTAGTTCCCCGCGCGTTTCTTCTGTCCGCATCACCATCTTACTCGCCCCTGGGCAGCACCCCCCAAATGGTCGGTTCACAGTTTTTTCACATTTGCTTTGCTTTGCCCTTCATTCCCCCTTTCCCTCTCGCTCTCCACCTCCTCTGAAGGATTACCCATGATTCCCTCTTCCGAACGATCCCGCCTCCCCCCCGCCCTAGGGGCCTGGCATGTTATCTATTTGAACTTCCGGCACACACCAAAAGATCGGATCCCGCTCCAGGCCGACATGGAATACGACATTCCTCCGCAGGGCCCCCCCTCGGGCTTAGTGACCACCACCCCCCCCCCCTTGTGCCTCCCTCGGATGCACGTCTCGCATGGCATTCCTCTCCATCAGACATTTAGGAACGCACACGCATCTAAGACCCCGACCCTGGTCGAGCGACTGACATTCCATACTTCCACCACTTAGGAAGCCACCATCCGTCTGTCCCGCGTGCGACGAAACGTTAGGCTTGGCACTGCTATTTCATCCGCCCTTCGTGTGGCCACACACACAACGTCTGACTACGTCGGCATGGCACCTGACCATCATCGGACTTTTGCCCAAGACTCCGACGGCTCGCCTCGACTGAGTTGACAAAGCGTCCTTGGCACCCGGCTCCTTATCATCGCCTTGACAACAGCATTTTTACAACAGAACAGGATTGATCATTAGTCGTGGAATGCCCATCCAATACGCATTTGGAAAGTATCACCGTGGTCGGATGAGCGTATGGTCTGCCTTGTGCTGCTTTTATCATTCCCTCCCCCTTGGCCTCGCACACTTCCCCCACCCCCTCTCGTGTCGGATTGATCCCACCGGGCCCGGGCAATGGCCAAACGTTATCTGCCATAGGCCGCACCACACACACGCCCGTACCCCCCTTCCCCCCTCGAACGACGTCGCCTCGGGCACCCATGAAGTTTACCATTTGTCTTTCGCCTTTGGACACCGCAAACACCTCACGCGTTGCCCGCCCGCAACACGTTTTGCCCGCACCCGTTGGATAGTTCCCTACTTCATTGCCCCCCCCCTTTATAGATAGCCAGATAGACCCTTACCTACTTCCAGTCTCGCCACGACCCAATCGTGGCCCACGTCCTGTTGTAATGCCATCATAGTCTTGGGCTTGAATACACAGTCCCCCCCGTACTACCCTGCTAGGGTCGTGGCATGTCATGCACTCCGCTAACTTCGGATATGAAACAACCGAGTCTAGATGATGTAGGGAGTCGGCTATCCTATACTATCACCTCGCAATGGGACAAGATACACAGTTGTATTGTTTTCGGGCCGACAGGCCTTCAGGCCTGCTGGCCCTTCCCTGCCATCCATTCCTTCTGTGGAAAACAGCACCCTTCACCACGTAGACAACCCAGTCCGCGCGTCCACAGCGCCATACATCGCCACGACGGAAAGATACCTCCAACGACGCAGACACAATTGGGTTCGGGTGGCCATGTTCGTCACATGCCCTCTGGCCACACAAACAACCACGATCATGACACCTATACAATTTTTCAAAGGCCCACCCCCAGTGTCGCCCATCGCCCCGACTCGTCTATCCCTACTCGGGCCCTTTGCCGGCAGCAAATCCACACCTCTCCGGACACACATTGGCCTCGCGCGACCTCATTCGCACATCTCTCACCCTCTGGACTGTCTGGAGACACTACAGTGGGGAACCGACGTCGAGGCGTTGACATCTGCCATCATTCTCCCTTGGACAGCACCTAGACCCCCCGCGTTTGGACACAGGCAGGCGTGGTAAAACACCATCATTTCTCCTGGACCCAGCACACCCCCCAAAACTCGGACAAGGTCGCCGGTTGTCGGACATCGCCCGCTCGCCGACCTTGGGCCAGCCAACACCCTACCTACGTCACCTTTTGATCACATCGGGCGTTTGGAAAGCCTCATCATCGACATAGGGGAGCACCACTCAGTCGTCACGACAACGTGCGTCCTGACTTCCTCCCCCATGCCATCTCGCCCCTAGGACTACGAAAAACAACGTGCGACGTCTAAAGACATGACCCAATGCCCTAGAATCACCCCCTCGCGGATAGCATACAATGCACGAGTTAAGGCATTGATGCCATCATGCTTCCCTTCGGCCAGCCCCACACACAACGGCTCGGACAGCCGTCATGCGCGTGGCACCGGACCATCATCCACCCTTGGAGATCATACAGACAGATTCGGGACATTGTTGGGCGCTGGAACGACCATCATAACCCTTGGACACAAACTACCGTTTGGACAACGCCTCCGGGGGTGGCCCCCTCCCATGTTATCATGACCCTCTTGAACTTCACATCACCGCCGTGGAGACATCGGCCGACCTGCCGCCGTGGCGACATGAATCATGTGCCAACCTTCTGGCTAGCCACATCCCGATTCGGACCAAAGCGACAGGAATTCGCCCTCCATGCCATGTGGACACCCCACACCAACACCATCACGGTCGGACGAAATTCAACGCTGGTGCATTACCATCATCCGCCTTTTGCCATGCTATCACACGTTAACAGAGACAGACGGGCACGTTGGTAATTACCAATTCATTGTCACTTCTGGCTAGGACTCCCGTTGCGATAACGTCATACATGGCAATGCCATCATCGCCCTTTGGATTGCCACTCTACACATTGGAAGACATCGGGCCCAGCCCCCCCCTCTTGTGGTCACCACTTTAATAGCCCTTCTACCGTTTACATTATATTTTTTCTATATAAATAAAAAATATAATACAATTTTTTTTTAAAAAAAACTAAACCAAATAAAGATATTGGACCACCATAGATCTAAAAAATATACTGCAGAACACAAACAAATAAGAGTGCTCCTTTTCCTTCCCCTAAACCGCGATATCGAGCACAAAGTTTCAATACATTTGAAAGTTACCCAAAATCAACAGATTAAACTTCCAAAAAACCAAGAGTTCTACATCTTGCCTGCCAAATTTTAACCCACGACCAAGAACTGTTGACTCGGATGTCCGATTGATGCGATTTTTTTTCCTCAATTTTGATTCATTTTTTTTCATTTCCGCTATTCGCAAAATACGGCACTTCTGGCCGCCGGTTTGCAAAACAAAAAAACAAATTTTCATACTCATTCAATTTTTGAATTTTACCTGCATTTTTGAAGAAAAAATGTAACCTTCTTTACTTTGCATACGATATCTGACCTAAAAGTGAAAATCACGTATTTTTGATTTCTAACAACTTACAGTTGATCAATTCACATTTGAGTACTATAAATTTTTAATGCTATTACTGATACATCACAATTTATGACCCAACCCCAAATCTTTTCATCCGTTCAACTTATACATTTTCAACCTTAATTTTGCACACACGGTTTTGAAACGACAGTCCTCCCGAGCGCTTCCGGCATGCAACCCTCCTTCGCCCTTTCTTGACAGCCACACTACGATCACCTAGATGTCACGGCTCTGGATTGCATAACCATTAATCCCCTTTGGGCACGCACCACAAAACCGTCTGCCCGCACGACGTCCCCTGCCCGTGGCAACTGCCATACATCGCTCCCTCTACGAATGCACACAAGGTAGGAAAAGTTCGGGTCAGCGGATATCTTTGTCTTCCACTCAATCAACCCTTTATAAGACAATACAACAATCGGACGACCACGTTAGGGGACATTTTTTCTCATCTATTACTCCCCCTTTGGACTACACACCCACCACACACTTGGTTCCCCGCGATGATGTTGGGACCGAGGCGCATGCCTCATCTAAGATAGAAGCAAACCCGCTCCCCGCCCCCGGCTTTTCAGCGGTCGGGACTGACCACGCGTGGAGGCCATCACTTACCGACCCCTTAGCCGAAGCGTCTATACCAAACACATGTACTGCACGTCCCTCTTTCTCGCTCGTGGCAACTGACCTCAATCACCCTTGGAAGCCCATTACATAGCGTCAGTACCGCGAAGTCTAGCGTCTCTGCGTGTTATCATCCCATTCCTTTTGGCACAGGAAAATCACCTGGCCCTCCCCCCCCCTTTTCCCCTTCTCCCCCCCTTCTGCCCTGCCCCCCCCCTCCCCTTCCCTTTTTATCCCCCCCCCCTCTCTCCCTGAGTAGAATCCTTCGGGGTAGGCAACTTGCTCCCTATCATGTCCCTTGGTCAGCACACACTAGACAGTGGCATTATTCGCACATAATCGCCATTTGGAAAGCATATACGATTCCAACCATCACCACAACCCACGACCCAGTGGATACACACCTATTGGGGTCAGAACCTGCCTGTGGCCACCCCCCCCGGATACAGTCTCTACACACCCCCACGCTTCCCCTAGAACCTATCCCCGTCCCGCGGCACCCCACTGGCCATGCACCACTCTCATCACCGGGTCCCTGGGATAGACACACACCCCGCGTCATACATGCTTTTTAGGTGCCCTCGGCAACTCTGCCCAACCAGTCCTTTCTTCCGCAGCATACCCGCAACGGTTAGGTTTCGATGCACCTTGTCGTCTGTTCTCGCCATTGCCATAATCAAATCTTGTACTCCTCATCCACACGTAGGTTAAGACCCCAGCGCTAGTCACCCCCGTCGCACCATCGAATATGCATGGCCCCCCTGTGCTGCCACCACAGTCGGTGAAGACATCCGGGCCGTTACATCGCCAATCATCGCACCCCATGGGACCATAACGCACACACGGTCTGATGCACATTGATCCGAAGGGCATTGCCATTATCCCCCCCCTGCCGACGCCACACACGGTTTCGCGACCACGTAGAGCCCATAACCCCATGTTATCATCCCCCTTGGGACCAACACCAATCTCCATGGATACTTTTTTTTTTCAAGTCTACCTCCCTATGGCACGTTGGACAAATCCATTGTTCCCTTGCGGTCTCACGCATCACCTCATGTGTCATCTGAGCTCGCAGAACCACAAACCCGGCCACCTGCATCATCGCTCACTTGGAAAGCACCTACCATCTCCGATCCTGACCCCGTTCGGGAGTGGTCATGCCACGCATGTGGCATGCGGGCAGAAAATGGTCGGTGATGACGTTGGGAATGGCAATACCATATCGCCACAAAGGAAGCACACCCGCCTCTCGGTAGTACAGATTCGTAGCGCTGTGGCACAGACATCATCGCCATTGAGGGTGTTAGCAAAAACGGCACTCTTTCGCGACACGTTAGGAGTGACCCATGCCGAATCCTTCATACACTTTTCACGTACTACCACAAGTGGGACGACGTCTGGCCCCCCTTGGACATGCCATTATTGCTGCGGACCAATTTATTACACACGATTCAGACGACCGCTCTGCGCCAATCTTGGTAATGCCATTCATAACATCCCTTGGACTCAGCACTCACCAGGTTGAAGGGAGTCGAGCACCCCCCCGAGCGTGGAAGGCAAATATCGCCCCATTGGACCAAGCATACACCGACCCTTCCTCCGACACCGCGACGGGCCCTGGGCGTGGCACATCCCGTTATCATCAACCTTAGACAAGCACAACGATTGGAAGACGTCGGGTTGGCATGCCTGCATGGCCCTTGGGCCCTACGAACAAATAGCTTCCGGTGCACTGACGTTGGGCTTTGTGGCCCATACAATAACTCGCCATATTACGACATCAGCCAATATACACCTCGGTCGTTGATTGACGTCTAGGCCATGGCCAATGCCCATTCATGTCCCATTCCGGGCACCATACAACATTACCGGACCCCTCGATTTCACCGATCGTCCGTAGGCCCGTGACACCTCCCATCACCTTTTATGCCATTGCCCCGACTAGCACACACAAGCTCGAACGACGTCTTCCCCCCCCCCTTCCTTCTTCCCCCGTGTCGTCCGACAGCCATCATCATCCCTTCACCAAAAACCACCCACCATAAATGGCATCTCGGACGACCCCCGTTGGGCCCCGTAGACTCTAGCAATGTTCGATATGAAATTGGGCAGCACACCGAGTTGAATGGAATGGGGTAATGCGCCCATCCACTTACTCCACCCTTGGCCGCCACCGCACATGTTGCTCAGATGAGTCGCGGTTGTACTGCTAATCTTTGCGCCCCTTTTTAGAGGTAGCGCAAACCCCCGGTCCTCCCGGAAGACCCCGCCTCAGAGAGTGGCATGCTATCCGCCCCCTTGGTACAAAATACATCCGCCTCCGAGCGACAAGGCTCACTCGTGGCATGACCCCTTCAATAGAAACTGGAACTACGCAACACCACCCCCCCCGGTTTAGGGCGACTTCACCCTCTGGTGTTTCGTGCAGTCATAATTTGCCCTTCGACTTATTTGCATACACACAGGCTCAGCACAACTTGCTTACCCGGCGCATGGACTTATGCCATCATCACACTTAGCACAACACATCGGCTATCGATGTCCGGGCGTCCGTGAAAGAGAAGTGCCCATGGCCTTATTGGGCAGCACAAATATGGTCGTAAATCGACGCTCAACGAGGGTCATATTCGCCCATCAGTCGCTATTGCTGGCACCAGAACGAGCAGCCCCCCTTCGGACCCCCCGACCGCGTCAGGTGTCGAACGTGCATCTTTTTCCTTAGGACAAGCACACACGTGGGAAGTCATCGGGCGCCCCCGGGCCCTGCAGCACATACTCCCTTCGGCGACAGCACCCAGCTACATGGTCGACTCACGACATCGGGCGTCCCGACCTATAGCACCATTACCCAGAGCCCTTTCTAAAATGGCATAACAAGTCCGAAGGAACCGTCGGACGGGCCCACTGACATCATCGCCCCATTGAAATCATATCAAGGTCAGATTATACATTTGGCGTGCGCCATTCACCATCACGCCCCTGGGACCATGAACAAACCGTCATGTTGTAGGCGCTCGTGCGTCATGTTTATCATCCCCATGTCGGACAGATACACATCCCGACCGCCAAGACGGTAGGGGTAGGCACACCTCGCCACCATCGTACTCCACTGGACAGCAACACAGGTCCAGACATGTTCGGGCTGTGCATCCCTCACCACTATCACCTGTTCGCACAGACCTACCACGCACCTGCGGACGACGTCCTTGTTTTTCCAGTTTGGCGGGCTACCGCCTTGTCATCGCCCTTGGAACGACAAACTGCTTGGACGGCCATCGGGTTGGCCATGCCGCCCATGGCCCTTTTGGAAAGTGCACAACACCGGCTAGGATGACCAGTCTACTTGGCATGTCTCATTTTCACCTCAGGAAGAAAAAACACCCGATCGGACTATGTCGGTGTGGCATCCCAATCCATGCCTTGGGCAGCACCACACTGGTGGACAAAATTTGTGCTGGATACCCAGGCTCACTCCCTTCTGAAATGAATACCATCGACTCGAACGACGTCGGGCGTGGCATGTTTCATTGACCTTGGGACACAACACATTGCTAACTCTGGACCCGCTAGGGCATGCGATGAACGCCAGGGCCCCCTTGGGCAGGACACACGGGCTGGTGAGTCTAGCGTGTGGCATTCCATTCCACTTGCCATGGGGGACAACATTACACGCATCGCATACTCATTCGTCGGGCCCATGACATGCCATTACCTTGCTCTTGGGACAGCACACACGAATAGGCCAAGAACTCGGCGAGTGGATGTCATTCAATTGCCCTCGATAGCACAGACTGTGGGATGACGTCGGGCCCCCCCCCCTCCCCTTCGTCCGGTATGTCATATCACCCTTCGGACCCCTAGAATACCACGGTCGTACACGACGTATTAGGCGGGCCTGTTATAAATTTACCCTTGGACCACAAGACACTACACGGTCGTACGTCCGGTCGTGGGCATTCCATCATGCCCTGGGCAGCATAACCTCGGGATAAGGCAATCCATCGGCAGTGCCCACATTATCTCTCCTTTCTAGTCTTGACATTATCACTCATTATATAAATCCAACATAAATTAGAATCATTGTTTTAAAAAAAATAAACCAATTCAACTGTCAAGGAGTGACCACGTAGATCTCAAAAAACCATAATTTGCCGCACGACTAAAAACGTAATCCGTCTCATTTCACAGATATTTTAGCCCAAAGGTGTTATCTATTTGATTCATCCGCCTTGCATACCACTCCTAACCGATGAAACATTCAAAAAAAGGTTGTCAATTTGTGAATTTCTAACCACGACCCTAACTCTTTGATAAACTTGAATGTACGATGAAGGCGATTTGTTTTCTCACTTTTGTTATTTTCCCTATATCTACCGCCCAACAATAGGCAATTCGGGGAGCTGGCTTTTCCAAAAAACATCTTATATACTCCATAAAAAAATTTCCTTGACAATGGTCCCTCCAATTTTTTAGCCCAAATCTGTAATTCTTTATTGGTAAGAACTCATGACTAAAGAAAAAGATTTTGATTTAAAATACCTCTGCTAACAAACTTTGATACTATAAATTTTATCCTTTACCTATAATCAATTTTATTTACAAACGAACATTTTATCACGTTCAATTTTACCACCCTCGTTCCATAATTTTGCACACATTTTCGAATGAGTCGAGCGTGCCCCATCCCCGCACTCTTCGAGCTTTGACACACACCACAATACACTCAACGTCAGTCTTGGCATGCAATCATAGCCTTGGGCAGCACAAAAAGTTGGAAGTGTCTCCAGTCGGCAATCGCCATCACGCACTCTACGACATGCACCACACGGTAGCGGGTACAAAGTTCGGGCATGGCTATAACCCCATCGAATCTTGCAAAGGCGACGCAACAAGCACTCGGACGACGTTGGGGATGGCATCGCTTATACTCCCCCTTTACAACCACACCCCATGATCGGACCGCATGTCCAGGTGCCTAGGACATGCCATACATGTCCCTTGGACAAGCACACACCGGTTTGGACGACGGGGTCCTCTTCCCCCCCTGGGCATGCGCCATAATCACCATTAGACAAACATACATAAGGTCGGACAACCCCCATGTCGGCCCCGCGTCGGCATGCCATCATGCTTTCGGACTAGCAATACCCTACGGCTTCATTCACCGTCAGTCCTTACGTGGCCCACGCGCTCCCCCCCTATAATAGACACCCCTTGGAGCAAAGACATTAGAGCGGACGATGATCTAGTGTGGAAACTGCTACTACCTCACCATGGGCTGCAACGGGGCAGAAAAACGTAAGGGAGTTGACATCATGGCATTAACTGCCCTCCATTGCACTCTTGTCGCGCCCAGCACCACATCCACGGCTCGGATATTGTGACGCCTAAACCCCCCCATGTTTGCATGCCATCACTCTGCCCTCTGGACTCAAACCCACGGGGATAGCACATGACCCATGGAACAATGTATAATCCGCCCAGCCGACGAGGCGGGCCACAGTGCAGAAACGCCATCTATTCTCCAACGCTTTCAACAGTTTCAGGCACAAAGATTGCGGCCGCTGCAATGCTCCCCTCACCTTCGACCATGTGACTTCTTGCTACCCCCACTATGAACGAGCGCCCGATGACATCGCGCAGTGGCTAGCCTATCAACGCCCTAGCCACAGCACAACCAGACATTTGAACACACGTCCGGGCGCCCCGTGGCCATGCCCCCCGCTCCATGGACTCTTGGCAGCCATCAACCCGACTGACTGACGCTCCAAGAGTGGTATGCCATCTTCACCCAATTAGGCCAGACACACCGCGACTAGGACCAATATTCGGCCCCCCCCCCCATGACATGTTATTTTTGCTACCTTTGACAAACACCACAATGCCTGGGACGAGTCGTGCTGTGCATGCCATCCTACCCTCGCCCATGGACTGCACCTACATGCTCAAAGACTTTGGGCCGCCGGCCATGAACTATTCCCATCGCCCCCACCCTTGGACACGCCA
>JAKWJA010000982.1:0-14180 GCA_027704765.1 Solanum habrochaites | reverse complement strand
TAGCAAAGAGGGGGAACAAATAAGGAAAAGAGAATATTTAAAGGAGTCAATTAAATATATTTTCCTTATTTAAAGGAGGTTCAAATAAGCCAAAAGAAAAATAATCACTTCCAAATATAAGCAAGAATTAAATTAGGGATGAGCAATATATTATTATTTATTTATTTAGGAGAGGGACAAAGCAAAAATATTAAAAAATATGCATACACAAAAAAAAAAACACTAAGAAATAATAAATAAGAAGAGTATATATTTCTTAAATAAAAGAAGAGCCAAAAATTATTTTAACCATATAACAAATCAGTTTAAAGTCTTATTTACCCAAGCAATCAAAGTAGGATATTTTTACTAAATCACTAATATATAAAAATGACAGATTTAAAGAAAAGGAATAATTAAGGAGCAATTAAAAAATATTTTCATACTGCCAAGGAGCCAAAATCAGATTTGCAAATATATATTATTCTACAAATAGGAGCCACCAAATAAGACAAGGGAATAACTAAGGTTGTCAAGACAAACAAATAAGAATTAATCAAACAAAAGATTAATACAAAGGAGGGATTGGTTATATTTCTAAATAAGAGAGCATGAAACAACTATTTTTAAGTGAATAATATATTTTTTTTCAAAGAACAACAAGTAAGAAATTGCTAATTTTACTGATGACCTAAAAACTTCTCTAAAGCTATTATAACATGTATGAAAGTAATAGAAATAACATACTTACAATTAGTAGCATTATGAAATAAAAATATCAAAATACAACATGATCCTTTATCGAATAATCTTACACATAATTAAGGCAAGCTAGATTTACAAATTAACAAATAAGGGGACACAATATTGAAAGGATCGAAAATTAATGGGAAGATTCTAAAACCAACTTAGTGTGAAAACTAGACACTAGGAAATTAACATAGACAAAATTAAAATATTTTCAAATACCAAAAATTTAAGTAACGGATCAACGCATATTTACACATCATAAGTTATAATTAAAACATATTAGAAGAATAGCAACGGTGATCAAACCCAAAAATGAAGAAAGAGTTGGATAAAACAAAGTTAATAATTAATTTAAAAAATACAAAAGACTGATATGTTGAGATCAGTCACATGGACCCAAAGGCCCGAATATAGTCGGAGCTTGCTGTTGGAAGCCATTGCCGGAGTTTATTGCCTGCTGGTGGTGCTGGTCTGGTGGCTGTCAGCAGGCTTTTGCTACCTGCAAAGAGAGAGGGAAAGGGAAGAGGAGACAGGGAGTGGAAGAGAGGGGAAGAGGAGAGTGGAAAGAGGGAGAAGGGGACGACGAGAGAGGGAGAAAGACGAAGGAGGGGAGGAACGACAGGAGAAGGGAGAGGACAGCTGCCAGCGGTGTGGCTCTGGGCGGACTTGGTGGTGGAGCTGAGTCCGCTGCTGGAGTTCTGCTGCTGCTGATCTGGTTTCGCCGGTGGTCGTTGTTGCTCCTGGTTTCAACGGCGGTCGCTGCTGCTGGAGAAGCGGTGTAGGAGAAAAGAGAAGAAGAGGGGATGGGGCGAGGGAGAGAGAGAACGAAAGGGAGAAGAGGAGGAAGGAGGGAGATTGGCGCTAGAGAAAGGGAGGAGAAGAAGGAGAGGGGAGCGACGGGAGAGAGAGGTGCGCCTTGAAGCTGGCTTCGGCGGCTGATGGGTGTTCCTAGTTCGGCTGTCTCCCTCGCCGCAGGGGAAAAAATGGAGGAGAGGGCGAGAGAAGGGGAAGGGAGGCGGGCGCTTGCGAGAGGGGGGGAGGGAATGGAGAATGAATTTAAAATTTTTAGGTTTTAGGGTTTTTGGTGTTGAAAGAAGAAATGGGGATTTAATCACAATAGTGGTTTAGATAGAAGAAGGGTGAGGATTCGATCTAGGATTTATTTTACGATGCGGATGAAAGGATGATTTCTTGAAATTAGATGAGTTAGATTGGAATGGCTAAAAATTGCGAATTAACATTTCTAGAAATTGGAAGGAGAGATGGCTATGATTTGTATAAAATTTAATTGGATGGCTAGATTTGAAAGAAAATTTAAATAAAAATGCTAGAACTTGATATTTCCTAAAATATTTTGTACAATTGAAAATCCTTTAATTTTAAAACATTTGAAATTCCAGTAGTAATATCTTAAAATATAAGCATCTTTTACAAATACTTTTATAAAGTAAATGATACTCAATAATAAAAAATCAACTAAACTTTAAACTTTTAAGTAAATGTAAAAATACGTATTTAAGTCGAATAGACTCCTAAAATGGTTTAAAGGATTGGTCAACATTGGGTGTCAACCCACCACCCACACTAGCTGCCCCTTGGTTTGATTGAGATGAAGACTTGAATTGTCCAAAGCAACCAACGTTGACTTAGTACGATTTGTCCGGACCGCGAAAGATGTCATTGATCAAGTGCAATGATATAGAGTTGAAAAGGTACGACCGGACGTTTGTTTTAAGTCGGCCTACAGTCGCGGGTTATACAGATTCAGGTCGTGTGTAGTTCTAGATGCAAAGCAAAGGGAAAAATCGTAAAAACGTTGGAAAAGCGCGAATGTATTTGAAAAGGCAACGATATCGCTTGAATGGATAAGATTACGGAGTAGCGAGCATATAGAAGATTGTCAGCAAAAGCAGATACATGAACGAGAGAGCAATAGAGTAAGGGTAATCAACTTTTGAGCAAGTTTCGTATATGAAAGCGAATATTGATAGAGTCATTGTTTGATAGCGGATAGCTGATACTTGTAATCAAGGGCGTACCACATCATATCTGTAATTCTAGATAAAATGTTAGCTTATAAGCTAGCATAAAGTATGACCAAATAATATAACAATATGAGTTTCTTTAAATAGACAGAGGTGATAAAAAGCGTATCTGTTTGAGACTTACTGCAAGCCTGTGATAGTCTGTAACCTCTTGAAGAGATTGAACCCATCTCTGAAGAATAACTCAACCTCCCATAGATTGATACTATAAAGAATATCAGTAAGGTAGACGAAATACTCTAGTTATAAGGAGAGTCCTAACGTCATTTTAAGGCGACGACCCTAGTGTCATTTTAAGGCGGACGAGCCTAAATGTCTTATACAGCGAACAAAATATCTTTATAGGCGGACGAACATCATGTCCTAATGAGGCGAACAAGCCTAAATGGCCCGTTAAGTGGACGGCTAAATTGTCCTATAAATGGACAACCTAATGTCGTTTTAAGGCGGACGAGCCTAAATTCCTATTGCTAAGGCGGACGAGCCTAGATGTCTTTTGTAAGGACGGACGAGCCGTAGATGTCACCTTGTAAGGCGGCATCCTTAATGTCATCATGGTAGGAGGTACGAGCCTATATGTTGTATTGTAAGGAGGAAGAGCTCATAAGCTGAAGAGATAGAAATCACAGTGGCGATGAATCCGAAATATCGTCATTGTTAGCCGATGATAGATTGAGTAAGTGAAACTATAGTGCGATGTATCCACCGAATTTATGTCTGTCCTTTTTTTTTAACAGTGGAACAGTCGTTCGAACGGGCGACTTTGTCTGTAATCTGCATAACATTGTAACTTGTAATAGAGTAATTAGAGCATAAAAAGCGTTAGATTTAAACATGAAATGCATTCTCCCATATTGACCATGAAATGGTGCCTTAGACTCATGCAAATTACGTCTTGGCTATATGTCTAGGATCATGATCTGCAGGGTGTATCCTCAGTGGGTGGGGTTTGGGTGGTAGTCGGGGGTTGGGTTTAACTGTTGGGTGGTTGGGTGTGTATTGGTTGGTCATGAAAATGTGTCTGTAGGCCATTCCCATGGACGCCTTTCAGACTATGAACACCTTCGTATTCTGATATCCATAATAAATCCTTTGCCATTCTATAGGTTCCGTCAGTGCCATGAGGATGATGCCTTTGACTATGATACCTTAGGCACATTGTAAGCATAAAATAAGCCTCAAGGCCATGACCATGAAGTCCGCATGCCCTGAGATGACGCCTTTGGAGGATGACGCTGTTTGAATATATACTGAGTAAAGGAGCGTATCTGTTTTTGACATCTGTTGATACTCTTTGTTGACTTGATTTGATTCGGCGCATGTACACTTCGAGCCCGATGCAGCTTTAGCTTATGACACAACTTCGGGCCCAATGCAGTCTCGTCACAAGGCGATGATCATTTCTTCGGTGCCACATGCATATCGAGCAGATGCAATGATGCAATTTCTTTCGGGCACATGCCATATGGAGTCACAATGCAAATGATGCACTCTCCGGCACAATGTAATATCAGGCACATGCAGTATCCGAGCATATTATGGGTGTCATTTCTTCGTGCACAAAAATATCGAGCGCATGCAATAATGCAATTCTTCGAGCATAAGTTTCCATATTGGTCATATGCGATGATAGATTTCCCCTCGGTCACTGAAATTCGAGCACATCATGAGGCATTTCTTCGGGCACATAAAATATCGAGCGCATGCAATAATGTAATTCTTCGAGCATATTCAATATTGGGCTATGCGATGATGTTATTTCCTCGCGCACATGAAATATCGCGCACCAGAATAAATGTGTTTTCTTCGGGGCTCATGCAAATATCAAGCACATTAAATGATGCATTTCGGAATTCTCGGGCATACATCCTTATGTAGTTCTTTGAGCATAGTGTGATATCAAGCTGTAGTGCAAAATTATGCATCTCGGGGAGGGGGACATAATGTAATTTGTCCAGCACGCAGTTTCTTGAGGCATACAGTAGCTCTGGCTTCCGCCTTATTGGAAGGATCGAGTGTCTATGTCGGCTCAAATGTGGGTGTTTGAATGTTGGCAGTTGCCTTTGTATATGTACTGTATTTCTACATTCAAAGACAAATAGTTAGTTAAAGGGGGTAGGTTGATCTGTTCCATGATTTGGCCGCACGGCTCCTTTGGCTTGCCATCCACACCTCTTCGAGCGTCTGTTTTTTTTTCATAAAAAGGGGAAGGAAAGAAAGAAAGAAAAAAATATAATACTGAAAAAAAAAACTTTGAAGATTTTGAATTATCATTTAATAAAGCTGATGTCTAATCTTTGACCATGGATAAAGTTGAGACTACAATGGCGGACTCCCAAGTGGAGCATATCATTTAATCTTCTTTGTAAGCTGACTTGCTTAGTTGGAAGAAACTTTGGTGAAATTTTGAGTTTACTCAAAAGTTCTGCCCCAATATGAAGATGTGCAAAAGAAAGTCTTGAGGGACTTTTTGAGATCCTCTCAAAAATATGCCCTAGTTTAGCAATAGAAAAGGGAACGAAGTTTTATTTAGAATAAGACCGAACCCCATAGAGCGCCTACGTCATCCCCTCGGAAACGGAATCAGGTCTGACGTAGTTTCAATTACAAAAATGATCAACTACGTGATGTAATACTTTGTCCACAGAATATGATTGATAGGTTATTGCCAAATTCTCCATCCATTTTCTGTCAAGTATGAGGGCTCCGCCTGTCAGTACTCCGAGAGACTATGTACGGACCTTCCAAGTTTGGTTGAAAATTTACCTTTGCCTCGTCTTGAGTTGGAAAAATCCGCTTCAAACCCCGTTTTTGCCCAGTGAGAAATGTCTGGGTTTAAACCTCTTTGTTGAAAAGCTCTGACCATTCTATTCTATAGAGTGGACCATGAACAAATGCGTTCACTTCTTCTTCCATTATTAAGCCATCTCGGGCCCCGACCTTGTCCAATCAGCATCACTCAACTTTGACTTCTTGGATATCCTTTAGGGTAAGGTTATCTCAACTCGCGGGTATCACAGCGTCGTGCCGTATACTAGAGTAAGGTTGGCCCCTGTGGCAAGTTCCTAAACACTTGATTGTGTACTCTATCCCCCAGCAAATGCGAAAGTACTTTTCCTGTCCATGTTTTTGGTGAGTTATCGCTCATCTTGCTCAATATCCTTTTGATGTTTTGTTTGCCCCTCAACACCCCATCATCTGTGCCTGTCATGCGTAAGTTTCTAATGACTGATTTTGAACTTCTCACACCATTGATCTCATCAGGTCACGTTTAGGTTGGTGACGTTGTCCGGTGATGATTGACTCAGGTCAATTCCACCTAAAAATAATGTTGTTTTTGACAAAGTCATCCCATAACTTTCTTTGTCACTGATTTCCTGGGAGGTGGCCTCAACCCTTGTGAATAGTCAATTGCGACAAGAATGAATCGTGCCGGGATGTTGTTGCTGATTGGACCAATGACATCCTGCGCCCATTCTGCGAACGGCAAGTGAACTAGTGACATGGAGTTCGTGGGGGTACCGAATCATACTGTCGTGAGCTACATTGAATGACGTAGTTTTCCTTTTCGTCTATTTCTGGACGTACGAATGCAGTCTGTCTCCATAGTCGCCAATAATATCCTGATCTCAGAGTCTCTTTGCTAATGTAAACCGGTTCATGGGAGGGCCACGGGTGCCTGCATGTATCTCTTCGAACCGCCTGCGAGCCTCTTTTGCTTCACGCATCTTGCAGGCCCAATCGGAGTTCTCCTGTAGATGTTTCCACTTAGAAGAATTGTGTTTGCTAACCTGTCGATTGTAAGCTTTTGTACCTTGTTTCACCCCTCTTCTGTGTAGGCACCATTCTTCAATATCTCTAATGTCATCGTACTAGTCTTTCCATCAGCTCGTCCTCACATGGAAACATCAGCTGGTTGTTCATGGGATATGAATGTGAATAGGATCGATGTATTGTGATCAGGGTTGTCGAATCAAGAAACAGAGTGGCTAAGGCATCTGCGAATTCATTGTGGACCCTGGGTACTAGTCTAAATTCGTTGTGACAAACCTTTTACATAGCCTATGCACGCATTCCATATTGAACAACTCGATTGATTTGTTGCCCAATCACCATCCGCACCTGATGGACTCACCAGGTCGGAATACCCTATTATGAGCATTTTCCTGGACATCCAAAATTCGATCGCCCATCGAGCCTGTATGCAGCTTGTATCGGCCATATTTATTTGGGAGCAAAGGAATCTAGTTTTCTGATACTGGATAATGGTTGCCTCAGTTGGGTGAGATCAACACAGCCCCGATGCCTGTTTCATTAGATGTTTTAGCTCCATCAAATAACATGTCTCCATCACATATTCTCAGAAAGGTCCTCTCCACACAAAGGCCTACCTCTTCATCTGGGAAGTAAGTCTTCAACGGCCTTTATCTCGTCCATGGGATCTCTGCCATGTGGGCTGCTAGGCCTGTGCTTTCACTGCTTTTTGTGTGTACATACTATGTCACATTCGCTCAACAATATCTGCCATTTTTGCCAGTTTTACCTGTGGGCATGACTGTTGAAAGATATCTTCAAAGTGATCCATCCTTGAAATACATATACGTAAGTATGCGATGAGAGGTAATGTCTTAACTTTTTAGGCAACCATGTTAGAGGCACAACAGGTAACGCTTAATAGAGAGTATCGGGCTTCGACGTCATGTGAACTTCTGCTCATATAATATATTCTGGTTCTTCCTCCCTGTTTCACAACCTGTCAATCGTGTGTCCCAAGATGCAACTTAAATGCATTATCCATACTGAAATATAAAAAAGGAATGGTCTACCTGATCTGGTTCACCAATACAGTGAGTAATTGGATAGATGTCTTTGATCTTGTCAAATGCTTAGTTGACATTCACTTGTCAATTTCACTGCAGAATCCTTTTTTACAGCTTGAAGAGAGGTTCACAGATGAAAGTAACTGAGCATGAAACACTGATGTAGTAGTCAGCCCTAAGAAACTTCATTACCTCCTTCTTGCTTCTTTGGGGGGGTGAAGATCACGATGGCTTTGATCTTCGACGATCCAAGTCCTATCCCTCGACGACTGACAATGAAACTAAAAGCTTTTCCAGCAGGCACACCAAAGACCATTTTGCGGATTGCAGTTCAGATTTACTGGCTAGGCCTGGAAAAGAATTTTCTTAAAGCCTCCAAATGTTTTAAACTTCCTTTTGATTTTATATGACAGTCATCCACATAACTGCGAATGTCCCGTAGGTCATGGCATGAACAAGTGTCATCGCTCCTCCATGTACGTACCCCAGCGTTCGTTAATCCAAAGGGCATCACCTTGTCGTTTAGAGATGCCACCCACTGCGTGATAAGGCAGGTTTCCTCAGCACGTCTTGGTGGCAATCTCACCGATGAGCCCGGCAAAGCAATCCCAAAACTGACAGAGTTACTTGGCTTAGCACAAATGGTCAATCAGTATGATGTATGTTTGGTAATGGTAAATTTATCTTTATGGCTTCAGCTTTATTGAGATCTCGGTAATCCACACAACTCTACATTGCCGTCTTTCTTGGGCACTGGAACGACTTTGCAAAGCCAGAGGTTGGGTATTCTGTACTTGGAGTACCCCAGCCATCGAATTGCTTTGGATCGTCTTCTTTGATTTTCAACATCATCTACGA
This sequence comes from Solanum habrochaites, assembly GCA_027704765.1. Classification (NCBI taxonomy): domain Eukaryota; kingdom Viridiplantae; phylum Streptophyta; class Magnoliopsida; order Solanales; family Solanaceae; genus Solanum; species Solanum habrochaites. The sequence continues at coordinate 5,728 of JAKWJA010000982.1, read as the reverse complement.
GCTTGTGTTTCTCAGCTTTCTGTTTACCGAGGACAGGCTGGATCATGGTGTTTATGCGATGGGCCTACATTGAAGTACTTATCCCTATCATTCGCTTAGACCACGTGGAAATATCCATTATTCTCATATAAACTCGGGTGTACTCTTTCTTGTCTTCTTGTCATGTGGATGCTTACCCGGGTTTCTTATCACCTCTGCATTTCCCATTCATCCCACTTCTGTCTCTACCAATTTGGATTGGGGTTTTTCCGCAAACCCCAACCCTTTTGAGTAACTCCCGGAACTCATTGTCTTCGACTTCTTCTAAAGTCATTAATGTTCAGTTGAGGCAGTTCATTGTATGCCATATCTAGATTCGACATTTTTATAGAATTTTGCTGGGTGAAGAAAAAAAATCACAAAATTAAATGTAAGACTAAAAAATGGGGAATGGAACTTTATTGAATAAAGAGTTGAAAATTCCTAAGTCCTTATCCGAAGCAATACAGGGGAAGAGAATAAATGTTTATTAAAACCTCTTTATTTGAATAAAAACTTGGATAAAAAAACGCTTCCAAGCTACCCAGATGCTCGCCGAGGTCGGATGGAGTCAGGTCCAGTTGCTGACTCTGATCTTGATTCCTTCTTCCACTAGGGCCCCTTTCCTCTCCTCGTGATCACGATGTTTGGAACTTCCCCTATTCTTGGTTAGCGATAACCCTTCCAGTCGTATTGAGATCTCATCACTACTCGCCTCCCAGGAAACCTGCTGATCGAAATGATTGATACACATGGCGGTATGGGTTTCTTCATGATAGTAGTACCCTCGCAGCCCAAAAAAAACTCTAGGGGTCGCCATCGAGCCATTACTTCCGTGGTGTACTTCTACCCCAGAACCAAAAGTGGTGGAATGTCGAACAGGCGTATATTTCGCTATCCTTGCAATTCAGCCCCCAAACCTTTCCCCAGTTCGAAACCGCCCCAGGCCCATCAATCTATGATTTTTTGGCTGAACTGAGGTTGCAACTCAATAATTACCAAAAGCCCAATGGATGGTACATGTCACCATCCGTATTCTCTCTTCCTTCAATCGGTAGACAGGATCACCTTTTCTCCATGGACTACAACCTCTTCGTAGTCATTCATACTGCAGACAGTGGGTCGAAGTAGATGAACCGCTCCCGCAATGAATCCATGGACGACCAATACTAAGTGTGTTGATGGGGATGTCCCACATTTGGAAAGCTAGGGGAAAGTAACGGACCAATGAGCATTCCATAGGTTATCCCACCAATAGTGCACTCTTTGACGACCATCAAAATGCCTCACCTTCATCTTTCAGGTCTGAATTTGGCATGTACTATGTGCCACGCCCGAGACCTCGTCAGTGTGCTTAGAGGGCCAATGGTTAACCTGAACCTGCATCAACTAATGCTTTTGTTTAGCCTTATCTTGTACTTAACCCAAATTTAACATAGCTTTCTTGTGCGTTTTCCTTCGAGTTGCAGCTCAATCTTTGTTAAAAATATTTTGTAAGCCTACGACCTACCCCTACCATTTGGGCTACTCTCCATCTTGATGTTATGATGGGACATAAGCTTCACCAAAGACTTCATAAAAAAAAAAAAACAAAGAGGCATTTCGATGAGTTTCGGAAGATTGCCAGTAACTCCATAATTGATGATTTTGGGATGGGGTTTGTACTCAGCGAATCATGTACAGAGTATTCTTTAGCGTACCTTTTTTCAAATACCTTGATCCTCAAGCCACGACTGGTGCTTATTTACTAAGCTTCCCTGAACCAAATTTTCAGAAGTAAATGCTTCCAGTCTGGTGACCCCCTGTTTGCAACATCTGTATCTTCCACTTCATTTTCTCTTTTGTTGTACCCAAGTGGAATCAAGATTCCATAGACGATGGTGGGCGGGGAGGGAGTTGTATATCGGTGTAAGAAATAGTGCAGGGGGAGGTCACATGGGGGGGTGAGTCATGTACAGCATGCGTATCACATTGTCTTGGTTAGGATGGCCTTATAGACCATGACGGTGGCTTGGGTTTCCACAACTTCTACTTCAAATGGGTGCGAGTCTTGCACGATTATGTGCTTGGCATTGGTTAGAACATGGCTCTTTCTTTCGACGGCCCAGATAGATTCTGCCAATACCAACATCACAGCTTCCACAATGTTGACTGATGGTTAGGGAGGGGATTATTCGCAACATTCATGTAGGATCCTTCAGGTGATGTTTTTTTGTTATCAATCACCTTTGACCTTATGCCATTAAGCTCTGCAAACTTCGGTGTGTGGCCCTTCATCCCAGAATGGTAGGCCGCAGCCTCGTTAGGGTCATACCATTTTGGCAACATCCACAGTTAATGTTAGGAATTGGAGGACTTACCCAGCCTGTTTCGTCTCTCATAAAGTTGTGCTATGGTTCAGCCAAATGGTCGTAGTGTTTGTAGGTCTGCGTTCATAGGAGGTCTGTTCGGTAATTTGGTGTTGAGTGGTGGTGATGTTTTTGGAAGTGTTGAGTTGAACATTCTAGACAGATTATGAGGCATGCAATTATTGCGGGCGGAAGCGTTTTGGTAATATATGCATTGGTGGGGAGATAAGGGGTGGAGTTGAGGGATGTTGAGGGTATGGGTGTGAGGTTAGTGGGTGTAGGGTATTGGGATGTTGGTGTTTATTGTCTTGTGCCTCAAAGGGGTCCTGTTCCATTAGCCATCTTACAGAACTTGTTTTCTATCGACTCTCTTCCTTCCCACCAATTGGCAGAGCTGTGGTTGCTGTGTAAGCTCCAAGTTGAGATAGTCCCATTCTTATATCCTTCTTCATTCTTTTTCCCGATTTTGATGATTTTCCGCGAAACTCTTCACCACCAGCTCATTCGGTCATAGTATTGTGTTCTTGGCACGATGAATAGTCTTTCTTTGAGATTCTTCATAGGGGGTCTGGTCCCTAGCCGCCTCAACTCCATCTTACTGGCATATTCTCGAGGATGCACAGTGGTTTCTCTTCGATTTTGAATGTAAAACTATCAGGTGCGTTTTTCATATTAAAACAAAACCTTTTCATGACAGTCAGTTGCCATATCAACCTATTTTAATCCATTTCCCCCGAGTCTTGCTCAATTTCCTGAGAGGGCGTCCCCAGGTAGACTCCCGGATCGACAACTTCAGGATATCCTCTCACTCTCCCACCCCTACCATTTGTCACAATACATTCGTAGGGCTTTGGGATCCCCAATGCCATTGAACGTCTCAATTTTGGGCGCTTGTCCCCTCGGAAGTTCTACATCAGATGCATGCACGATCCTCATAGCTCAACCGCCCAACTTCCTTGTTGTCCTTCACCATGTTGTACCCTGTTGGTCAGTTATGTGCTATCTTCTCGTCAGGGTTTTTATTATGAATTGTTTTTTCTGGAACTTTGATTCATGGAGGTCCGGGTTCAGAGGCAGTTTCAACGTATATGGGATTGGCATTTGTTGTTCCCAAGAGTAGAGGGATTTTTGTGTTTGGGTTGTTTCTGGGAAGTTTGGTTTGTATGTTGTAACTATGGTGAAATGAACTTGGGTATGTTGGGGCGTGGGGTGTTGGAAGGTTATTTGGACGAGTGGGTCAGGTGTGATATATGGGATTGGAGGATTGTTTGGCATGGCTGTTTGGTTAGGAGGATTGTCTTGTGTTTCTCCAAATTGAGTTCCAAGAGAGATAGACACAACTTGGGCAAATCACGCATGTGGCTACCTCTTCCTTCCAATTGCGAATCTTGCGCTCCGTCTTAGGACAAGGATCATTTTGAAGTTGTCCTCCTCGACGCGTCATACCCTTCAGTGGGTCTGTTGTCGTCACCATTTACCGGTTGTCTTTGGAGCTTGCTCTTTGATAAGAAGGGAAGGGGGGGTCCCTTGTGATCGTGGTATGTGCCAGATGAAGGACATATCAACCTTGGTCAAGGGAAAATAATAGAATCAAATAAAAGAGTTAGGGTAGGCTAATATCAACACGTTGTTTTTTGAAATACACGCCCGACATGCATGGAACCTCGTTGAGCCCAGAGGTAGGCTAAGCTGACACGTAAGGTGCATAATAATTTAATTCAAGCCTTATTTGCAATTCTGGATTTTAGAGTTAGTACAATACAACAACTTTCGATTATTGAAAATAATTCTATTTCTTACATCAAGCTAATATAACTAAGGGCAGGTAACACTATGATAAATAAAGAGAAAAAAAATAAAAAAGACTTAATTATGCTGCTCTCCAATGTTAGTGCCAATCTGCTTCCTCATTTCTGTGGGTTATTTCATAATCGTGTTGAGGAGGTTGCCCGAGCGCCATCTTCTCTCTTTTCACGACAAAAGCCGGAACACCTCCTTGCACTCCAACATCTATGCTCTGCATCCTCTAAAAGCCATACATAATATGTCATGGTGTGACAGAAGGGTCGGTGCTCTTGGACATCGCTAGTTATCACATTCTTCCATCTTCGCAGTATAGGTGTTTCACTTGCGGTAATTCGGAGCCGCAATCTATCCATAGTGGGCTCATGTGGGATGCAGAGGTAAATCATTTGGATCTGTCCGATGTCGAGGACCGAAAGTGGTGCGTTTGTTCCACCCATTCACCGATAACCTCAATGAAGGAAGAGTGCATTTCCTCTTATGATGGCATGTCGTGGCTTCAACCAATAATACTTCCATTGGATTTCAACGGCTGAGCTCTCCTTTAGGTATGTGTAACCCGTCCTCCGTTCCCACAGGGGAGATAAAATGTTGCCTCCTTAGGGGATGGTTGAATTTTGTTCGCCAGAGTCCTCTAACAATGTCTAACTTTAATTAGCTCTTTGATAGAAATGTTCGACGGCCCAAAGTGTGCATCGAAAGGTTGCACCCTCAAGTTATCTTTTGCCTTTGGGTGCTCAATCCCCCCCTGTCAAAGCTCTTAAGAATTTTCTGCAAGTATCATGGGGAGCTCAGGTCTTCCCATCCTCAGCCAACATACGAACCACATAACCAAGCCGGTGTGGATCTTTCCCTCCTCTCATAGAAAAACAATGAGCCTAATAGGGCGATCGCGAATGCATTAGACGATACCTTTTCCCCTTTCGCAGAGAGCAAGCACATTCTTCTATGAAAATTTGATGACCTTCCTCATCCCCAAAGCATGAATATTAGGAACTCTATAAATCCAACCTCTTTGCAGAAAGAGCCGATTTGGATTAATGACCCATGCCATTTGCTTCAGAAAAGATCTTGGCTTGGCTTATGGAACATCATTTCCAGATCTTTCGTATGCGAGACCCCTGAATCCTCTAACTTCTTCGGGATTGTTGGGGTTACTCAAAATCCTTGAATTTGAAGACTAAAGCCTCTCAGTATCCCGAATTTCAACAATGCTTTATAAGTGGCGATCTGACTCGACGGAGGATCAAGCATGAGGCCGCCTAACAATATCATTTGCTTCTAACTCTCAATTTTTCTTGAAATACCTTCCACCAATTCTTCAAAATGGGATTAACGTTAAACCACCATTTGCGTGTTGGGAAAGTGAGGGTGAGCCATGACTCTACAAACAAACGTAACAAACGACGTCTAAACTCCATTTTTTGCAAGTTGCTTGATTTAATTATTATGATCAGGTGACACATAAAATGCAAATTTTTCCTAGGGTGTTGGGCCCTTTGACGAAGGCGGGCTACTAAGTATAAAAAAAAAATAAAAAAAAAAAAAAAAAAAAAAAA
>JAKWJA010000981.1:0-14920 GCA_027704765.1 Solanum habrochaites | reverse complement strand
TTGTATATGTAGAAATAGACAAATCAAAAGACTCTTTCCGCTAGACTATCCAACAGACAAAAAAAAAAAGTTCACAAAGTTTCATAGTAAGAATCTCAAATTAAGTTTTTGTCAATTATATTGGGAACATAAACTTGCCCCTGGGTCTAGCAAAGCGTAAGCATCAAAAGTAAATACTTTTATCATACACGTGAGAACCTCAAGCAAGTTCTCATGCTCTAGGAGCCTATTGTTGCATAGAAATTGTTTTCCCCTACGCCACTATCAGAAGTGGATCCTCTAGATGCAGTTGTGACTGGTGGAGAAACTCATAAATATTGAGTTTTATTGCCCATACTTCCACCACGTTTCTTATTCTTAGGGAACTCTCTCATGAAGTGACTCTCTTCACCATACTTGAAGAAAACTCTATGGCGTAAACGATATTTACCTGGGTGGGTTCTACCACACTTGGCACATGCAAAAACCCAACTACCCCTGTGCCACACTTTCTTTAGACTTTGCTGGCCTAGATCATTAGAATTGAAAATTTCAGCCATGGTAGTCACCTCTGTTTCTAGGATCAGGTGTACTATAGGATGATGGTGCATGCCCTTCCTGTTTCGGAAATTGTAACCAATTGAAACCACCTTTATACAGACCAGACTCATTCCCAATCACGACTTTCTTATTTTTGTACTCTTCTTAGTCCTTCAGCTTCTCCTTGTATACTTTATTCACATAAACAATATATTTTCATGTCCACGATTATCATTTCCTCTCTTCCTCCATTACTAGACAAACAACCCAAGCCAGCGACTAACAAACTTAATCTGCTCCTTATATCATTTACCATATTACTAGCATGAGCGAGACAATTGGGTGAAAATTTTCAAGTCCCTACTCAGTGAACACTCAAAGAGTCTTGTTTCAGAGTAAGAACTCCAATACCTTTCCTCCTTTATTTCTTATGGGAATAAGTAACCCCAGAATGTGGGAGGGACGAAGGAGTTAATGAAATGGGGGGGCGACCCCGACGCCCACTTAGGGATCAAAACAATCCCAGCTAATTTCGTGCATACTCATCTCTGCCTTATTTCAACTCATTGACCACGTCATAACTCAGATTTTCATCATTGATATGCAACTACTCAACCATTTGAAATATAATCATAAATCACCTCAACAACTATCTTAAGCTTCACAAATGTCACATCCTAGGAGCACCCCTTGAAGTAACATGGAATACTTGGAACTCTCGTAAGTCTTGTCAAGGCCATAGTTGATCATTCAATGCATTAAACATAGTAAATTTAGCGAAAAATTTTAAAAAAACTTTTTTTATAGCACATGTATGATAGAAACTTACACTTCATGTATATATAAAAGCCATAGATCATAATACATATTTAGACCTAAAGTTCATTGCCATCTTATTAGCTCAATCACACTTTAAATAATTAGTGACAGGAACCATTAATACAAGACAATATCTATACAACCATTTAATAAACCGTTCATTAAGACATAATTAGGGAATCCGTGGAACATAAGGACCCCTTTATTTGAGATTTGGAATCATATCAAGCTCCTAAATCATAGACATCCTTTAAGCATCTATAACCTACACTTTGTATAAAAAAGTAGAGATGAATATGATTAATACAAGAATACACTAAGTATGACAACCATTCAAAAACATGGAGTTAAAAGGATAATTTTCTTGAAAATCATACTTCATGCCTTGTTATAAAATCTTTATAAAACCTTATAACGATACAATTTATATCATTCATATACTTTATAAAACACAATCAAAGAAAGGCCAACACCATAGAAAATCATATATAGAATTGAAGATTCCATTTTACGTCACTTTACAGTGAGCTCATCCTCCGTAAGTAGTGACTATTTTCGTTAATTTCATTAGCCTAAACATAACCTTTATTTATACTTGGGTGAAATCATGAACCTTAGAACCACAAGGCAAAACATACATAATACTTAAACAACAAACATATATCATCCTAAAAGTATAGTACACCATCGACCTATTTACACAAGACAAAAAGAAATTACATTGAACTCCTATCGTATGCAATATACGTGTTTACTTCACATTGAAACCTTATAAAACCTAACTCATGCCCCAAATATAAGTCTACCAGTGGGCAATGTCATGTAATGAGGTCCCATCACCTTACACATACTTAGTAAACCTATCATAACACAGCCTTTACATAGATCATATATCAAAAAATAGTAAAAGTGGAAAATAACTTCATTTCTTTCACAGACCTTCCATATATAATAACAATATCACATCATCCATAAAGAGTCTATCATAGCGCACCTTCAATAACAAGTAAGACAATATTACAATGTCTGCATCAAAAACACATATATAGTGATATGCATTAGGAACAATCTTTCCTAAACTTCCTGAGGAGTTAATTGGCAATTCTGAGGGGTTTCATTACTTACTTCCACCTATTCTAAATAACGCCTTTAAAAGTCATCTCCGTAGGGTCTTAGTCCCTTTACTTTTACTTCCATTTTCCATTTTACAATTAGGGTAATTATATCCTTAACCGGCATAGATCTATGTGCTAAACATAGAATTCGGTGTCATAGTAAACCGCGACACCCAAGAAAGTAGGTGGTCTTCGGCCAAAGTATACCCAAACAGGACCATAGCTTTCCTAGATGGATCCACTAGCTATAATCGTATGGTTTCAATCAACTAGTTTATGGGAACCTTTGGGATAAATCATGGAAATACAACATCTATAAACCCGAATGTTGAGTCATGAGCCATCCACTCCCGGAGGAATTTGTATTTGAACCCCACTTTCCATATTTGGGAAAGTTTCACCACCCTAATCTACAAGTTCATTCGTCTAAACTAAGTTCCCTTTATTGAAAAAACCACCATCATTAGATTTTTTAAAAACAAGCTAGGATATATTGTTTCTCCATATGCCTTATACATATTCAAACACCTATCTTTTTAGAGTATTCTGGTGGGCACAGAACAACTTTTCAAGGCCCGCCTTTATTAATCTAGTTACTCTTTCACATGTGTGATGTAAAGCATATATGCACAAATCCGTCCATTCCCCATACACCTTATGTCACACATATTGATACATTCTATTCATACATATGAAAACCAAAAGTAGAACTAATCACAATAAAGATCTACCTGTGCAATGCATAGGCAAAAATGACATACCCTTGCCCATACTGGTAAACATATCAAGTCATACTAACTAAGGAAACACATATCATACTTTCATAAACATAATTTTAACATGAATAGTAGTAGACATCTAGTTTTTAAATGATAATACCTTTCATATAGCCACCATGACTATACTCACTACCACCATTTTTATCCTACGGCCACACTAAATCTGAGTAACGCTTGAAAAGTGTTGCCTCAACAATTTTTGGAACACTTTTTACAATGTACCAATTTTTATGTTTCTGGCACACATAATATTGGGCAACACTTGTAAAGTGTACCCTTATGATAGGTACACTTTTTAAGTGTGTGACGTATGAAATTAATGGCAAACATTAGTTATAAATAGTGTGCCACACTTTTAAATGGTCCATGTTATATTGTGAAATACAACAACACTTTAGAAGTCTGGCTAAAAAAATTTCACACAATATTATATTCCCTCCAACAGTTTAGTCTCCCTCCCATTTTTATTGTTGGCCAAAAAAATAATTTTACAGATAGGAAAAAAAAATTGGGGCTTAGAGAGGAAGCTGAGCTCGATTTTACCGCTTAAGAAATACGCCCCAGAAGTATAGCTGAAAAATCCCACACTATTTCTTTTCTCAATAACATCTCGACTTAAATGAGCTTAAATCAAAGGATGAAGCTGAAATCGGAGGAGCTGAGAGAGAAGCTGAAGAACTGACGCAGAGTTTAAAATCGAAATAGCTGAACTGATTCTACTCTCCAAATTGGAGAGCTGAAACTCAACCGAATGAGCTGAGCAGATGTTTGACAAACTAATTCTGGGTCCAATCTGGGTTTGTAAGACGGTTTTTTCCCAAATACGAAAATAACGATTTCACTTACAGTTTCTGTCAACATTTTTTACAGATTCCCTTGTTTTTGAACGATCGAAGACTAAAAAAGTGATTTTTGTTACATATTTTTTTGTGGAGAGTTGATCTTTTCCAGCACAATTCCTTTTGTTGTAATGAGCTGTTCCGTCAGATTTCACCAAATGAACAAACATGTTTCACAGCAGAACCGCCTCACGTCTTGGTTTGTTTTCACAGTGTTGTAATGGTATGAAATTTTATTTCTAAGAGTCTTAATTTATAGCTTTTAGGTTTTGATATTCTTGTGTAATCTTTGAATGGTCTACCTTTTATTGTAGGGTTTTTGAATTGTTGTGTTGTTGATACGAATTGGACCTTACCTCCTAAGGTAGTCACTCAACCTATACAATGAGTTTGTATCAAAGACCTAAGCACCTAGAAGATTACATAAATTCGGTAGATATTTCCTTTACAGAAAAAATTTAAAGAAGCTAACCTATTCAAACAACTTATCCTAAGTAGACATAAGTCAATTTGAACAAATATCAATTAGTATACTCTTTCATCTTTCATTTTTTCGTTAGCATAGGAATTATATAGCCACATCGGAAATGCTCTGTTGTGTTGTGCCTTTAATAAACTTGTTGGTGGGTGTTTTTATTTTAGTAGAATATCCTCAAAAATGTAAGTTGTAACTCCTACATTCCAAGTCTGCCTAAATGGTAATTTTCAATGCATGAGTGTGCTACATGTGTGCTTGACTTTGGTGTTACCAATTCTCTGCTGGAATGCATATAAAAACAATCTATGATCCAGATTATCAACACTTGAATACCCATCGAAGCCAACTGCACAACTAAGTTGTGTCCTGCATCACATGTATCTCATATTGTTGCACGGGACTGTATGTCTTTCTTGGTTGCTGAATGTATGGCGTGTCCTTTCTTCACTTAGCTGCATAAGTCATAAGAGACTGTAAAGTGTCCAAAAGAGACTTTCTACTTTTTAATCCTCATTATCTATAACACATACACTAGGTTTTATATCAGATTAGAGACTGATAAGTGTCCAAGATAAAGTTCCAACGACATATGAAAGAAAGTAGCATATATTGTATGAGGTAGGGATCTAATTAAGATAAGTTGTTGTTGAAAAAAGTTGTTCTAATGTTCACAACAATTCGTTTCCAAAAATTAGAATATATTTTAGATACTTTTTCCCTTATTTTAAATATGCAAATTCTCTAAAGTTTTACTTATCGTAATTATTCGTAAAATCAAGGGGAGAAAACAAAGTACTAATTGATTTTAAGAAATTAAGAAATCTGCAATGCAACTCACATGTAATGATAAATAGAATACCACAACACAAAAACGACATTAGCGTTATCATTAAATTGATAACATCTTAGTTTATGGACATAAGTTTCCACTGTCCTATTTTTTTTCTTATAATTTCATTCTATCAGTATTACTACAGACATCACGCAATGCTAAAATATTGCAGCACACTGATGAGCTTTGCTCGCTTGAACTTAATCACACATTTCTAACAATATCTAGCAACAAACTTGGTTCTCTTCGTCCCGGTTTGCAGGCTGTATGGAATCAGTTGCAGCTACCATCAGCCAATGCGGTCTTGCATTAACATTTCTAAGCATGCACTGTTGTGGTACCATTCCTCCACACAGGAAGCTCTCATTTATTTCTTCCCTTGGAGACATTAGTAAGACACTGTTCATGAAATTTGCCACAAGAATTGGCTCGGCTGCTAGGTTGAAATCATAGATGTCCCAAGCATAACTTCACCGTACAGAGCCATTCCAATCATTTTTTAATTTTGTTACCAACCTATGCTGTTGTGCAACTTCTAGCTACAATTTCTGGGAAAATTCCATTCCTCCTTTCCAATATAACAAAGCTGGCCAAATGTTCTTCTGGAGAGAAACTTTTTCTCCGTAAGGAGAGTCCCTCGAGAATCGGTATCTTGCGTTACTTTACTATTCTAGACCTCTGCCAAATTAATCAACTTAGGGCCTCTATACCCCCATCAATTTTTAACATGCCTACAATGCATGTGGGATTGATCTACGGACATCGGCGTACTGGAAATCTTCTTATAACTATATGTGATCATCTTCCAGACTTGCAAAGGACTTTTTACCTCAGTAAAAACGTCCCTAGATGGAGTTATCCACCAAACCGGAGAAATGCAGAAAGCTTTCAAAATTGGAATTGGGTGACATGATGTGTAGGGGAACTTGTAACAGAAGGCTAGCTACTTAACCACTTTTGCACATATTTTAATATTTCCGATTGCATTTGGAAGGTAATATGAAATTTTCTTCTTTTTCTATTTTCCCACCAACCGGGTACTCATGATATATTTTTTCCCGAAAAATGACAGGTGAGATACCATGTTCGTGGAGTTCATTACTTCGTCGGAAACTTCACGAGTTGATTTTAGCGACAAAAAGGCAAAATATATCTAACTGGCAAATCCTGTATACTCCCACCTATTCACATTCAGCACTGCAGAATATAGATTTTGGAGAAAATAATCTTTCAGGTACTCTACCTTCAGATTTAGGTCGTGGAATGCCCAATCTAGAAATATTTTATTGCGGAGGAAATAATCTGAGTGGTTTTATCTCTGCTTCAATCTCAAATTCATCAAAACTCAGACAACTTGACCTCTCACGAAACAGTTTCACAGGTACAATTCCTAAATCACTTGGTAACTGAGAATACCTTGAGTTACTTCACTTGCTGTCGAATAATTTTTCAGCGATTCAACATTGGAGCTTTCCTGCATCATTGAACAAACTGAGGAGGTCTAAGAACTCACGTTAGGCAGGTAATCCGTTGGAGGTCGTATGCCTGCATCTGTTTGTAATTACTCAAAACTCCATTGCCAATTTTTGAAGCATCTTAAATGTTAAAACTGAAGGGTGTCATTCCTCGAGAATTGGTTAATTTTAACTAGACTGAAAAGGATTGCTATGTTTAACAATGAGTTAACTGGACATATTCCAAAATACTGTCGTGGAAATGGACGATCCTTCAAGAACAGTATTATTGACAAAACATGTTTATATGGAGTATCCTGTTTTTCTTTATTTATTGTGTCTATTTAAATATTTTTTTACTAACCTTGTTTTAGAAAGCTTGTATGTTTTTATATAAGCAATCTTTTATCACGTAAATGCCGATGTAGTTCTACTAGTTCTGGCATCATGTGTTGCCAACAGGATAACTTAAAGGACAGAACATAAAGATTTAGAAGACTAGCTACTTAAACCAGCAGCTACAGTCCCTACTACTCAGTTTATGTTCCTGCAGGAAGGAAAGCTTGCTCCAAACACACTCCTATAAGTGTACACTTTAGCTAAAACATCGTTTCTTATAGCTCACTGGAATTTATCTTAGCCTAAGAAGATGAGATTGCGGAATGAACTGCTTTGATGAAGTATAGACCACCTATTAGATAAACTTTGGTATCTAGATCACTTGAATTTATTGTTCTACATGAGTTTTTAAAAAAGACATGATCTAAGTTGGAATCTTGTTGTGATAACTATGTACTTTCTAGTAATAAATGCATTTGCTTTCTTGATTTCTTTTGCAGGCTGGGCCTTGCCTCAAAGTTTATCCAGTGAATCATCATCTACAAGCTTTAGGTATCCCTGAAGGTCAGTTAGTTTGTTAGTCTTGCAGTGATTTACTCACCCCATTTAAGAGTTTATTAGCTTTTTAGAAGTAGGGGTTTTCCTATAAAAAAAAAAAAACTCTTAAATAAGATCGATGGAAAACTTGACAATGGGGCCTTTCCAAAGTGTAATTAGCATTAAAGTATTTTGAACACTTGGTGTGAACAGCACAATACGTTCAGAAGTTAATGTCTTCCAATAGCTTGTTTGCAACTGGATATTATGCCAGCTATTAAATTGTTGTGTTGATTTTACCTAAGACCATGATGAAAGAAAACATGATCTCAGCATCATAACAAAGCAAGTAGCATGGGTATTTACTATGTTGATATGTTGTGTGTTATATCCTCATATCGAACGTTGTCACCTTCACATTTATGGTTGCGATGTAGTAGGACATATAGTTGGATGAATTTCAATGGATATACCAGGGGTGTAACTGGATCTAACATGCTCACCTATTGATGCAAGTAGTGCAAACAATGCTGTAAGAGGCAACAAAAATGCCTTCAGATTCTTCGGGTCACTCATGATTCGGTTCTTCAAAAGGTATTTTGTATTTCAAATCTCTGTTAATAGTTTCACTATTTTCTTCTAGTTTAGTTGGTGTTCTTGGTAATGAAATTCAAAAACATTATTTTTACTGTCTATGTTTAGTCCACCAATTATAACATGTCAAGAATGTTTTGTTTTAGGTTTAAAGCACGAGAATCGTAAGTGAAATCTGTTCTTTTTAGTATGTTTGCATTGAGGATACTGTGGCTTAACACATTATGGTTTATGGAAAATGCCAATGGGTTCAATTAAAAATGATGAACAACTATTTTTCTACCTTTATGCTTCTAAATCCAGCTCATGTAAAGGCTATGTAGCTGGTCTTTTTAATGGTTGTCTGCACCTTATGAACGCTATTGCTATTTTATTATTATGGGGTCTGTAGCTAGGTGGTTTGTTGCTGTTAGAATTAATGTGGTGCATATGTAATTAAAACTGTCTACATGATCGACAATATAATACTATGTTTTGTCTAGATTTATGGTTTGCATACCTTTAACCTTTGTAGGGTAAGATAATCCAATCTAGAGCTTGTCATTATAGAAGATCTTGTGGGTAGATTTATTATTGTTTTGATAGATCCTTAATGGTTACTTGTTTAAAACTACAGACAAGGCAAGAGAAAATTGGAGAGGAAACTCTGCAGGGATTTCTTGCAGCCTGGTCCTATATTTTTTGTTCCACTGTCTGTTAAATTGGTTCCTTGTCAAGATTTTGTTGGTCTTTTTATAGCATTCCTTACTCTCTTAATAAACAGTTCTCTTGTCTGTATTTTTTGTTTGTGTTTTTTGGTTCCTATCTGATGATGACCTTTCCCTAGAGATGCAGTCTGTGATGTTTGTGATTCTTTTTGTATTTGACTAGAGATGCGTCTTATGATGAACTTGCCCTATGCTGCATTATTGGAAATAGCATGTACATGTTGTTATGTAATGATTTGTTGTGGTCATCTAAACTATTTTAGGAACCCTTTTTTCGAGTGGTCAATCTCTGTTTGGTTTGAACTACTTGTGTGTAATTTTTAACATGGAAGTTTACGGAGTAGAAGACTGCACATATTAAACTTTGAAAGATTAATTTTTGAGAGCCAATAATAGAAGAATACACAAATGTGTAGTCCTTATAATGTGTAAGTTTTAGCATTGAAATTGTATTAGAACTTTGGATTGGTTGTATTACACTGGATTCTCTCTTGATTATGAACTTTCACAATTAATTCACAAAATTAAAATTTTATTTTAAATGTGCGGAAAAATGAAAGTAATTGATTTGAATTGGCCAGGAAGTAACTCGATCTATTCTGGCAAAAGACGAAGAAATTTTTGTATGTTGGTCATATACGTTTGAATGACACTGTTTGGGTTTTTGGAACTTGTTGATATTAGATATATTTTAAAGTTAACACTTTCTAATTTTTGGTTGTACATGAAATATTCTCAAAGTTTAGTTGAAATATATCGCTTCAATTTAATGATTAAACTAGTTCATTTTGTGTTTAGGCACTTGTCATGAATGTAAAACTTATTATATATATTTGTGCTACTGTAGGCTTAGAAATGGTGAAGTTAAACTTTGTAAGTGTTGCTCTAGGTAATTAAAAGTTACATCTTGAAAGTGTTTGCTATAGATGAGATATAAGGGTCACTTATAAAGGTTGCAATAGATGACCCATTAACCAAGGCAACCTTTTTAAGTTTGTGACCAATAATCTGAAAAGTCAAACAGCTTTTAAGTGTATTCTAACAAAAAAATAGGTGTTTCTAAATGACGTCTTCAAGCGTGCCCTTATACCTATTCTGCTACGCTTTATACGTGTAGTTCAAAGATGGCAACATTTAAAAAGTGTTGCCTAAGTCAAAGGTTACGCTTCTTTTGGGCAGACCCTAAAAAGGTGCTGAATGTCCAAAAAGTGTAGCCTTTTATCAAAGGGGCCACACTTTTTGCTAATATAGGTACACTGACGTGGGTTGCTATTAGGCCAAAAAATGTGTAGTGATAATTGTAAAATGATGTAAGAGCGGGTGTTTAGACATGGTCAACAAATCACATAATGTCTATCAAAACACATGATGGTAGACACCCTCCTTAGACAAATAAATATCTTTCAAGAAATAGGACCATTACAACATCGAATAGAATAGGAGGTAAGACTAACTTCACATGATAATCAAGGGAAGAAGAACGGAGAGATGCTCCCCTTCTCTCTGTACGTTCGTGCCTTGCTCTTTCGCCTAGCCTCCTCCATTCCGTCCCCCCTTCCTCTGCAACCCCTCCATTATTGACCTGTCCTCCTACCGCCCCCTCCCCTTACTAACCTTGTACCCGTATCTCCTACCTGACCCACCCCCCCTCCCCACCCCTTCCTTCGCCCTCTTCCTCCGAATCTACCTTTCCCCCTCCTTCCCCGTCCTCTCCCCCTCCCCCCCTACCGACTCTTCTTTCTTCCAATGCCTCCCAACTCCATATACCCTCACCCACTCTCTCCCCCCTTCCACCCCCTCCGCCATTCCCCCCACCGTCTACCCACATCTTCCTTCCTACCCGTATTCCCCACTTATCCCTCTTCCATCCGGCTCTCTGAATCCTTTCGTTCTTTTGGACTCCCCCCTATCCCCATATAACCCTCCTCATTCACCCCTCCCTCCTCCCCCCCCCGGCCGGCTTACACATTCACATACAGGGTACATCAGTAGGTGTATCAATTATTAACACTGATTTTGTTTTTTTTTTTTTTTATTTTTTATGGAAACACGTACACATTATATTAGCATAATCTTTTACATGCTCATGATAATAATAACATCACCTTTATTCAAAACTAGAGAAGAAGACTAGGAACAAGTTACACATAAGGTTATCATCATAACAACTTATTCATAAGTTCAATAATTTTCCTTCAAGGCTATGGGCAACACATATATAATTAAAATAAAGTAAACACCTCCACAATAAGTGGACCATACCACACAATGCCATACAAGGCTTCATCAACATTATTATAATGAAGTAGAGAAATAGAAGAGTAGAAAAAATCTTACCAATACTTTAGCCTTTGGTCATCATTGAAAATTACTACTCTTTCATCATTTATACATTATAAAGGAGTAGATATAATTACTTTAATCATAAATAGAACAATGTACAAGTAGTCACAAGAGCATGATACAAATAGTGCACTATATCATTTATATGGTTGACTATAGCACATGAAAATAAGAAAAATAGGGGGTTTTGCCTGACGTAGGGATATTTTGACCTTAAAAATGGGCCTTTTTGTCGGTGGTAATCAATCGGTTCCATTGATAAGGTATTAACGGTCTTCGATATAAATTTTTTCAAAAAAGGTCACGGAATTCCAGGTCACTGTAAAAGATGGAGGACTGTAGCACAGGAAAATTGTAAATGGAAGGTTGCCTGTTCCTGGCTCGTTTGGACCTTGAAAATTTGCCCTATTTGCCACGCTAGCAACCGGCTCATACATAAGTCTTAGAGGACTTTCATGTAAATATTAGGACAAAAAAAATCTCGGAATCACCGATCACCAAAAAGAGGTGGACTATAGCACACGAAAATCGATAAATTAGGGGGTTTTCTTTCTTTGGGGCTCATATGAGCTTTATAATGGGTTTTTTTGTCCGTGGTGACCAAACGGCTCCATAGATAAGGTCTTAAAGGATGTCCGTGTAAATTTTTGGCAAAATTCATCTTGCTATTTTAGATCACCAAAAAAGATGGTGTACTATAGCACACAAAATGTGCAAAAAGGGGTGTTCGCCTGCTCTTGGGCCCGTTTGACCTTGAAAATGGGCCATTTTGGCCGAGGTGACCTACAAGATCGATTGATAAGGTCTTAACCTACATCCTTGTAGTTTTTTGGTAAAAATCATCTCAAAATTCTGGATCACCAAAAAAGATGATGGACTATAACATTAACAAATTCAAAAGTAAGGAAAATAGATCAATGATTAAATTCTTGTCACTCCGGTCATTAAAAACTTCAACTTTTTCATTGTAAAAAATACAAAGAGGCACAATTTTCATGGCGCCATATCTCGAAGGGAAAACACTAATTAATAAAATCAACACAAAGATCAATCGATGAGTATTTTCATTATCGAAAGTACTAACCGAGTTAATGCAAACGTTATATGTGTTTGCCAACTTTCTTGTATATTTTAAATTTTTTCATGTTCTTTTTATGAGAGATCCTCATCATATGTAACACATAAGAGGTCTTCATTTTTCAAACATAAAGAAATTAAAAAAAAACTAGGTTTTTAAATTATTAAAATTATACGGCAAACTAGTGCTAATTTTTGTTTTCTGTATCAAAGAGAAAGGATCTATTCCTCAAACTTTAATCAGGAGAACTTTTAAAAAAAACTAATAAACTTATCATGATAAATTATTTATTTCTTTCCTTTATTTATTCTTCTAAGGGAGAATTTATTTCCTAATTAAAAATTAAATTAATTAAGTATCCTTATGAAGGAACAACATTTTTCTTAATTCTTTTTTGGTAAAGATTTGGAATCAAAAGCGGTTAGCGGTGACCATTGAATTAGTTTCTACCCTTTATATTTCATACAAATTACTCTATATCTTTTCAAACTATTTTTTCATTTATTAAGACTAATGAAACTATATACATAGTTTTAATAAAAAATAATATTCTCTATTTTAATTAAAAAGGGATTTTAATTGTTATAAAGATTATCTTTAAATCTCTTAAGTTATCTTCTATATCTTGTAGTTAAACTAATTGATCATTTATTAAAATTAATATTAATTTGGAGAAAATAATTAGTATCTTTTTAATTTTTTTAAAAGTGAAGCTTCTGATAAAATGAATTGAAAGGTTAAGTAGGCGTTCCCACATTAAAAAAATAAAGGTAATATTTGACAAAACAAAACTTATAAGGGGTATTAGGAAGTACGAACTTGTATTTAGATATATATTTAATCAATTTGAAAAAACAAAAAGAAAAATTGTGAGTGGAACATTTTAACCTAAGCGTGGAGTTTATCTACGGGAATGGTAGATCTATATGCAACAAAAATCAACATAATGAAATAATTTGAAAATGAACAAAATATTATACAAATATAATTTTCATAGGAAAAGGAAAAGAAAAAGGAAAATGTTTAACCTTCACTGTTTGACGAAGATACATCATTAGTTATTGACATTTTTGCAATTTTTAGAATTTTAATTTGCCAACTTTTACAATAAATAATCAAAAATTACAATAACAAGAAGCCAAATGATAATTGAGAGAAAATAGATCCAATACATTTGATTAATACATAGAATTTTTCAATCGATCCATTGTACGAAATAGTTAAACGTGCAATTCTCAAGCCATTTTTGGAGCTACCACAGTCTAATATATAAAATCAACAAAAAAATAAAAAACGACAGATATTTTCATTATCTAAAGCATTGATCGAATTAATATAGACGTTATCTATGTTTGTCAATTTTTTTATTATACATTTTAAATTTTCGTAGTTCTTATTACTAGAAAGCTTCATTTTTAACATACGAGATATTTTCATTTTTTCACATAACTCTAAAAAAATATTTTCTTTTAAATAATAAGAGTGCTTTTGGTAAAAAAAAATTTATAAAAGGGCAAAAAGATTACATATTTCAAAGTTCCATAGAAAAGTATGAAATGAATAGCCAACCTATAAAAGGAGAGGAAAAAACCTAACCAACATTTAGACCCTAAAAAACAATAAAACACTAATCATATTAAATCTTTACTATTCTTCTTGGGCTTTGGAATACATATAATTAAAATTTTACTCTTTAGAGGGAATTAACCAAACTTCCTAATTTTCTGTCTGGGAAAGATTGCCATTAATTTTCACATAATAAAAAAGAATACTCTCATCGTTTTCCAACTATCATTTATTGAAGTGAGATTAGTTTTAAAGAAATTCTTTTAAGGTTATGATTAAAACTAGAATTTGAGAAGTTACGAGGGCTCGAACATATAAAAAATGTAATATTGGACAAAAAATGTTAGAAAAAGGGTATTTGAATATGTATTTAAATAACTTGAAAACATAGAAATTTTGAAAGTGCAAAAAAGTTCACCTCTCTTTTTGCTTTTCTGAGACTTCAAGCATAGAGTTTCTCCTAACCAAATATTGATATATATGTAACAAAAACCAACATATTATCAAAATAATTTCATCATGAGCAAAATATTAATCAAATTTAGTTTTGCAAATGAGAAGGAAAAGAAAATTGTTTAACCTCCAGCTAATGTTTCCACGTAAATTCTTTTCCCGGATGGAAATGCATTATTAAATTTTGACCTTTCTGCAAATGCTAAAAAACTTACTGCCTTCATATATGATAAATAATTTTAAATTCACAATATGTTTAATTAATTTAATTAGGAATGAATAAAATTTGATTAATACAAACCTTATCCATAGAGACATTGAAACTTGTCGTCTTTCCCTCATAGGAAAAATACATGGGAAATGTTTTATGCTATTTTCTGAGCCATAATCAAGCCTGATTAATGCAAACAACACAAAGATAATTAGTTGATGGGTATTTTCATTTTCTACAAGCATTAACAAAGTCAA